>SJXQ01002460.1:32948-178571 GCA_006408695.1 Aepyceros melampus | reverse complement strand
ATCTCTAATTTTCTTGAAGAGATCTCTAGTCTTTCCCATTCTGTTCTTTTCCTCTATTTCTTTGCATTGATTGCTGAAGAAGGCTTTCTTATCTCTTCTTGCTATTCTTTGGAACTCTGCATTCAGATGCTTATATCTTTCCTTTTCTCCTTTGCTTTTTGCTTCTCTTCTTTTCACAGCTATTTGTAAGGCCTCCCCAGACAGCCATTTTGCCTTTTTGCATTTCTTTTCCATGGGGATGGTCTTGATCCCTATCTCCTGTACAATGTCACGAACCTCATTCCATAGTTCATCAGGCACTCTATCAGATCTAGACCCTTAAATCTATTTCTCACTTCCACTGTATAATCATAAGGGATTTGATTTAGATCATACCTGAATGGTCTAGTGGTGTTGCCCACTTTCTTCAATTTAAGTCTGAATTTGGCAATAAGGAGTTCATGATCTGAGCCACAGTCAGCTCCCAGTCTTGTCTGCTGACTGTATAGAGCTTCTCCATCTTTGGCTGCAAAGAATATAATCAGTCTGATTTCGGTGTTGACCATCTGGTGATGTCCATGTGTAGAGTCTTCTCTTGTGTTGTTGGAAGAGGGTGTTTGCTATGACCTATGCATTTTCTTGGCAAAACTCTATTAGTCTTTGCGCTGCTTCATTCCTCATTCCAAGGCCAAATTTGCCTGTTACTCCAGGTGTTTCTTGACTTCCTACTTTTGCATTCCAGTCCCCTATAATGAAAAGGACATCTTTTTTGGGTATTAGTTCTAAAAGGTCTTGTAGGTCTTCATAAAACCATTCAACTTCAGCTTCTTCAGCATTACTGGTTGGATGAAAGTTACTTTATGATATTAACTGTGTCATGTCATATAATAAAGGGAGAAAGAAATTAATGTTCTGAGTGTTTGTATTTTGAATTCATGTGTCTAACACATGGGCTTTGTGATCAAGAGAAACATTTGGTTTAAAAGTAATCTTTTATTAGCTTTTTGTGGAATTAGAGGTATAGATACTAGTGATACTTCTTGACCTCTAAAATCAGAGTTTTTCCTTTCTTGAGCACATTGTAAATATCCAGAGTTTTTTTTTTCTGGAATGCAGAATCAGTGACGTTTGTGACACTATATAAGCCCATTTTAGAACTGTGGTGTAATCATGAGGATGGATCCACTCTTCCACGGGGCATAGAATCACTGAGAAAAGGTCTTTTGAGTTCCTGCTGGGTGTCAGGTGTTGTGCTAGAAATGATTTTTTGTCAGTCAGTAAAAACACTGTTTTTATATTAAAAAATTTTAATGGAAATCTAAGCATTATTTTCCCTCTAAAAGCTCCTATTGGTAACAATTCAAATGTAGTTCTTTCTCTGTAACATCCCTTAAAATTCCTAGTTATCAAAGCAATGATCTGCACAGTGACTCTTTCATTTCACTTTTCTCTGGAGCATCCGTGCCCATCGGAGACTCCTTTCCTGTCCTTACCCCTGTTGGGATAACCCTGGCTGGCTGCAGAGCTTTCGGATGCCTGTGCGTCTTGATTGGCTATCACAGTTATAAATTCAGCCAAAATGTCATGGGTATATCTGTAATTTTCTTTTGAATTAAATGTGGAATGAGAGAACGTTGGCCTGCTTCAGGGTGTGAGGTGCTGACACTATTTTATTTTTTTCCCAAGATGCTACTCCCCACCCCCACCAAAGTATCTTGGTAGAAAGTATAACCAAATAAAAGTAGCTATTCTCCTATAGTAATTTAGCAAAAAGAGTAGCATAGTGTTTTGACACAACTTAAATACTTTCTTTCATTCCTTAATAGGAATGAAATATTATTACTTATTTGGCACCATTAGAGACTCAGAGTGGATGAAACATAATCCTTACCTTGCTGAAATGAGAAGAGACATCAGTGGCAGTCTCACCACCCACTGCCTAAATCTCTCTAAGACTTAGACAAGAAGGATTTTAGAGTGTTACAGCTAATGTTAATGCTTCAGGTGATGAAGCATTAACATTAGCTGTAAACAGAACAAGGGTTTTCATCAAAACAAACTCCCTGCTGCAGATTGAGTGCACTCACCATTAAGGTTTAAAAGCTCTAATTATCAAGGCACTTGCTGTCATGCATTCACTCTCATCTTCTGTCCTCCATCCACAGTCTGCCAAAGGCTGTTTTCACTTTTCGCAGCTTCTGTATGAGACTATTCCGTGCTTCTTTCCTTCTCATAATGATAGTTGTCATTTATTTTTACTGTTTTTGTGTACGTAGTTTGTTTCAGCTGCGTACTTAACAAGTACTCATTATTTCATTTATGGCTTGCAGTTGCCACATGAGGTTGGAATGGATTTTGGAAACTCATAGACTAGGAGCTGAAGGGAGCAAAGAGGTAAGAGAAGTTCTTAAAGCTTACATGTGATGGAACCAGGATCTGAGGCTGGGCCTGACTCCAAAGTGTTTGATCCCCCCCATTTCCCATTTTGTGCCGCCTCCTCGTCTGCCACTTTCATACTTCCTTCATCTGTTATCCATCATTGTTGCCCCAGACACGAAGTTTATCTTGCATCCGCCACTGTGCTAGTCATCATCTTTAAGAACACAGAATCTCCTTTTTCCATGCTCCCCATTTTGCCACTTTGGTTCTCCAGGTGTCAGGAGAAAGCTATGTTAATAGGGAAGTTGCTTTTGTTTCTTTACAATGACTCCTTCCATCTTCTTGCCATTCGTGAACTCAACATTTAATAAGCTGTAAGGAAATCTGGGTAAAGCATACTGCCTCTTTTCTGGAGCCTGCCTCCTGTGGAGGACCACCCTCCTCCGCCTTTCTAGATTTCCTTGGAAAAGGAAGGCCTGCTTCTCATTTCTGTGCTTCATCTTCACCACTGTTTCTGACTATGGTTATTTAAGAGTCTCCTTCTTTGTAGTCTACTACAGTCATTTCTGCTGGTTTCTGCACATTGTCACCATGCTTATAGATTCAGGATCTTCCTCCACCATCTTTCATTAGCTGCTTCAAACTGGGATCATACGAGATTCCTCTAAATTCAGCACCAGTAGGTATCATGTTGGTAACCCATGAGAGCTTGTCCTTGATCTCATTTTCTCCTCAATTACCTCTAACTCCTCAAATTTGTGTCTTCTCTCACTTACAACTTATATAGCTTAACCTTTCCTTACCATAAAGTAATTGAGCTTGTTCTTTGACCTTTGGTAACCTTCCCTGGTGGCTCAGATGGTAAAGTGTCTGTCTACAATGCAGGAGACCTGGGTTCGATCCCTGGGTCGGGAAGCTCCCCTGGAGAAGGAAATGGCAATTCACTCCAGTACTATTGCCTGGAAAATGCCATGGACAGAGGAGCCTGGTAGGCTACAGTCCATGGGGTTGCAAAGAGTCGGACATGACTGAGCGACTTCACTTCACTTCAACCACAGGTCTAAAAACTGCTAATAGTCCAAAATTTCATTTTTCTTGGACTGTCAACATATTGGTAAACTCAGAATTCTGACTGGATTTATGGTCATTATCTTAGTCCATTTGGGCTGCTATAACAATACCATAGAGAATGTGGCTTATAAGCAACTGAAATTTATTTCTCACAGTTCTGGAGGCTAGAGGTCTGAGATCAGAGTGACAGCATGATTGGGTTTGGCAAGGATCTTCTTCCAGTGTTTCTTGTTGTATCCTCATATGATGGAGAGAAGGCTAGCCAACTCTCTGCTGCTTTTAAGGGCACCAGTCCTATTCTTGAGGGCTGCACTCTTATGATCTTATATCCACCACCACCGGCTCCCACCCCTCGCCCCGCACTGCCCCCGCAAAGCTCTGCCTCAAATACTGTCATATTGGGTTACAGTTTCAACATAGGAATTTTGACAGGACATAAACATTCAATCCCTCCAAAATGCTGTCTTTATTATCTTAATGCTTTTTCCCTTTGCCTTTTTGTGGTGCAAATCTCATGGAGCTACTGGGGATTTGGTATACTCTTTGTCCACAGGTGGGATTTCCTACTCCATAGAAACCCCTTTCCTTACTCCTCTGGGACTCTTCATTGCAGTCCTGTTAATAGTAACTCTTTCAAATGTTTTTCTGCAATCCTGGTCTTTTTGTCCATGCGCTGGAGGAAGGAGGACCTTTTTCAGGGCCCAAAAATGGGCTCTTGTCTAACATTCAGAAATGAACTGTCCAAGGAGATGCACATACTAACAAAGCAAGAGACTTTATTAGGAAGGGGCGCCTGGGCGGAGAGCAGTAGGGTAAGGGAACCCAGGAGAACTGCTCTGCCATGTGCTTGCAGTCTTGGATTTTATGGTGATGGGATTAGTTTCTGGGTTGTCTCTGGCTAATCATTCTGACTCAGGGTCCTTCCTGGGGGTACGCACATTGCTCAGCCAAGATGGATTCCAGTGAGAAGGATTCTGGGCGGTTGGTGGGATGCATGGGGTCTCCTTTTGACCTTTCCTGAACGCTTCCAGTTGGTGGCAGCTTATTAGTTCCATGTTCTTTAGGACCTCCTGTTGTAAAATAGTTCAAGCAAATGGTTCCTATGGTGCCTGGGCAGGGTAGGGGGTTTCGGTCAGTGTTTCCCCTAACACATGCAGTCTCTTATCACTCCGATAACAACCTCACCACTTAATTTACTGAGGGAAATCAGAGTTGTCCAGTGAGAGCTCACCCATCTTTTCTCTCACTCACATAGTGTACCTTTCTGTTACCATCGCCGCTCTGCTTGAAAGCGTCTTTTCCACGTGTCACCCATTCTTTCATGTATAGAGTTTCCTCCTGTCTCAGATGAGTAGCTTTTGGCATTTCTGCTTGTACTGTAGGGCTTCCTTTAAGCTCAGTCAGTAAGAATCTGCCTGCAATGCAGGAGACCCGGGTTCGATTCCTGGGTCAGGAAGATCCCCTGGAGAAGGAAACAGCAACCCACTCCAGTATTCTTGCCTGGAGAATCCATGGACTACCGTCCTTGGGGTCGCAAGAACCAGACACGACGGAGCGACTCTCACTACTACTACTTGTACTTTTGGCCCTATGTTCCCTTTTTGGAGCTTTTCTCCGATAGGATCTCTTTACATTTGATCTTCCAACTGTCTCTCACTGCTCCTTGATGCTGTCTCCTCTTACTTATCAAAAGTTTTTAGATATCCTCCATATTACTTATAAAATAAAAATACCTTTGATGCTACAATCCTTAAAATGGCCCCTTTTGTCACTTTATTTTCCATTCTTTCCATTGTTCAACCTTTGGGAAAAAAATCTTTTGCAGTCCCTGTCAGATTCTTCTTGCTTGTCACACATTCAGGATTTATCTGGTTCTAAAATGTTGTGCCTTCCCAAGTGGCTCAGATGGTAAAGAATATGCGTGCAATGTGGGAGACCCAGGTTCAATCCCTGGGTTGGGAAGATCCCCTGGAGAAGGGAATGGCAACCAACTCCAGTATTCTTGTCTAGAGAATTCCATGGACAGAGGAGCCTAGAGGGCTACAGTCCATGAGGTCACAAAGAATAGGACACTGCTCAGTGAAAAAGACCTGATTTTAGTTCATGCTTTGGGGTTCCCCTCCTAAATTGTTCAATAACTTTAAAATCTCTCTGTAGATAAGCCCTGTGTTTCCATTTGCATCCTGGGGAGCTTCATTTTCATGGTCAACTTAACTTCTCCTAAAAGGTGAAGTCTGTGTACCTCCTCCCCTGGTCAGAATTAAACCAATGAAATCCACGCTGTACTCACCTAGCTTGTCACTGACTTTGCTGCTGTTTTTAGTGATACCTCCATTCTCTTCCCCAGGCTGAAAATTTTGACTACATCTTCAAATATTCTGTCTCCTTCGGATCTTCACACTTATCTGTTTTCCTTAGTTTTAGTTCAAATGAATCAAGTCCAAAATTCAGCTCGCCAGTGCTCTCGCCCAAATCAGTGTTTTAGTCATGATTGTTGCAAAAGCCTCTTAACTGATTCTTGTCTCCATTCATCATCACCCATCTCCATCTGTTAAGTTTTAGACATCAAACTGGATTAGTCCTTCTCTTACTACCCTTTGATCATATTTTCCTGCTCAGATTTTTAAGGACTTATCAGTGTCTGGACACTAATTTTCTTACTCACTGTGATATTCCATGTCTGTTTGGTTGGGACTCAACCTACCTTTCCAGCTGTCTTCTGAGACCATTTGTTCTTCCGCTGAATTGCAGGATGGATTGTTCACATGCATTTGCTTACATGGGTTTTTTTTTTTTTCTGTTTAAAATTACCTTTATTTCCTCTCACCTTCCTTCTGTTTGAAGTCTAGCCCACCAGACCTAGTTCAGATGCATTCAGTGACCATCCCAGTTGAGTTAGTGGATTAAAGCAGGAAATTTCTGTTGCAACACTTAGCGCCTGTTAATAGGGTAGACGATCTAATGCCTGTTCATACAGCCCTTTAAACTGGATGCTTTTCAAGGACTTCAGTTATGTCTTCTATTCTCCTATTCCTCAGAGTCTTCTAGCAACAGGTGCTCAGTATTAGTTTCTTGATTAATCCCTTGTTTATACTATTTATTATTTGGCCAGCAGTGAGAAAGGGTAAATGTGCTTGGCAGCTCGGTAGTTACTGGGGCTCTTGAGATTGGTGGAGGCAAGAGGAGCTAGGCTGGCCCAGTGTGGGGCTGCGTGGATGATCTCAGACCTCTTCATTACCAACTCGTTCTTTTCTTTTGGAAAGGAACCTTCTGAGAAATGCTCATTTTATTCATCTGTTTTTAAAGACATAAGAAAACACACTTGAAGCACTGAAGCCAGGCTGCCTGGGTTTGAATCCTGGCTTTGTCTCTTAGTGACTGAATGACTTTGGGCAAGATATTGGGCTGGCCAAAAAGTTTGTTTGGATTTTTCTGTCATATCTTGCCAGAAACTCTAACAAACTTTTTGGCCAACCCCATAGATAACCTTTTCTGTGCTTTACTTTAACTCTGTATAATTGGAATAATAATATATTCATAATGTGCTTAAAAATAGTAATGAGTTAATACATGCAGAGCATATTAAATATGGCAAATAAAATATTCTCAAATGCTGGCAATTAATATTACTACTATTAAGCAATGAGGGAATTGGTACAAGCAATAGGTATATTAGAATTCATTTCTATGTACTTTCTTTTTGAAAATGAGTGGAATTTTCTCTTTGCTGCCAGTGTTCAGAAAATGCAAGATAATAGACATTAGTATGGATCTATTTTTTTCCAGTGTGCTAAGGCACTATACAGTGCTTCCCTGGTGGCTCAGATGTTAAAGAATCTGCCTGCCAATGCAGGAGACAGGGTTTCTATCCCTGGGTCAGGAAGATCCCCTGGAGAAGGAAATGGCAACCTACTCTTGCATTCTTGCCTGGGAAATCCCATGGACAGAGGAGCCTGACAAGGCTACAGTCTATCGGGTCAGAAAAGTGTCAGACATGACTTGGCGACTAAACAGCAGCAAGATGATTTTAACATATGAGGATAAGTACCCTTAAGATCTAAAATCTCTTAAGATATAGAGCATAGTGAAAGAGCAGATGAATGGAAATATCAGAGAAAATTAAGGAATCCAGCCTCGTATTGGTTTGTCATATACACTGAGGGACCGAGTGCAGTGAAAGTTGCTCACTTGTGTCCAGCTCTTTGCAACCCCATGGACTATACAGTCCATGGACTTCTCCAGGCCACAGTGCTGGAGTGGATAGCCTATTCCTTCTCCAGGAGATCGTCTCAACCCAGGGATTGAGTCTAGGTCTCCCGCATAGCAGGCGGATTCTCTACCAGCTGAGCCACCAGGGAGACTGTCAGATACACCAAGGGACCAAGCAACTGAGTTAATTACTTAAACCATTCTAGAACATGGATGATTATGTCCCACCTAGTAGACACTGAGCAAAGCATTGACCCAGTACTCCTAGATGCTGGTAGTGTGAAGATGAGCAACACATGGCTTTTATTTTGTGGATGCTCAGCTTTTTAGGATCAACTGTTAAATAACTGCAGCTCAATGTTAAGTGCTGTGGACAAATATATAGGAAGTGCCATAGGCTTCTATGGTGTTGGAGGAGCTGAGCCTTAAAAGTGGTCAGACTTTTACAGAAGGGACAGAGTGCATCTTGTGCTATAGACCTCAGTGATGTCAGGTGGGATTTTTTGTTTTGTTTGCTTTACCAAGATCTATGAGGACAGCAAAGTGCCAGTTGTGGTTTATTTGATATGAAGGGAATGCTAATTGTACCAAATATTCTGGGATTTTGTTGTTACATAAAATATCTTTGGTTTTACTACAAACTTTTAAAAAGTTGCTTTTTAATACTTGGAGGGCAGTATGCACATATTCACAGGACGCTCTTGAATCTCTGTCTTTTTAATATATTTAACAAAATTGTATTAGGCAATCCATGCAAATATTTTTGTATGTGGGTTCCTAAACCTGATAATGGTGGGAATCATCTGGGGAGCATTTAATGATGGGGGAGCCTGGGCCTCCCTCCAGATAAACTGAAGCAGACTCTCCGAGGAAAAACTCGGACTCTGCATCCAGGAGTCACAGGTGCTGGAGAACTGTGGGAGAAGCCAGTGGTCGCCGTGAGCTTGTGCTGTTGACATGGAAACTACTCACTGTGTCTGTGAAACTAAGGAAGACTCAGAAGTGAAATGAAACACAGTAAGAAGACAGGGTTGGAACTCAGTAAGAAGTATCATAAAGTCTTTGACTTATACTTACCTGGCGTGTGCATGCATGCTAAGTCACTTCAGCCATGTCTGACTCTTTGCAACCCTATGGACCACTCCTCTGTCCATGGGATTGTCCAGGCAAGAATACTGGAGTGGGTTGCCCTTCTTCAGGGATCTTCCCAACCCAGGTACTGAATTCCTCACCTCTTATGTCTCCTGCATTGGCAGGTGGATTCTTTACCACCAGTGCCACCTGGAAGCCCACATATCTGGTACCTTTTCCTAGGAAGCAGTTTCAAGAGGCAGTGATTTGCAGATAACAATATCATTCAGAAAAGAGACTGAGATTTCTAAAGTTCTCTTGCTAATGCCGGATCCCCAGGTAATCATTTGGTCTTTTGTGTCCACCTTATTATTTTCTTGGAAAAGGATCTAATCTTGTCCCTTCCCATCACCTCCTTTTTTTCCCCTCCCTACTGAGCTGTGGTCAAAACTTGGAGGGTGTGTTTACCTGGAGGCACTTTTCAGTAGGTTTCAATTATTTAATGTAAAACACATGCATGTTATGGTTGGGGGGAAAACCAAAGCGAATGGTTGGAGGAAAGTTAGTAATTTCATTCAGAACATGAAAATAGCACTTCACTTCCGTGTAGGAGTCTGCTTGGTCATGTGAGGTCATCGCAGGATTGTTACGTGTTCTGTGTACACGTGCACATCTCTCCTAGACTTTCTGGTTAGGACACTTCCTGCACTGATCTTCACATGACTTTAGCCACAGCCTGATCACCCCACATCTTCTCTGCTTTGATGCTGCTGTGGCCTAACACCTTCTCCACTGGGCTACTGTAGTCATTCCTCTGAGTTCTACACAAAATGGAAAGATAACTTTACAAACGTTTTTATTATGTACATTACAAGCATCTTTATTATGAATTTTCCCTATCAAACCAAACCAAAAATAGGGAATACCCCCTATAGTCACTGCTCAGACTCAACATATTAATTAATATATATATGTTTTTCTTTTTTATCTGATAAAGTATTTTAAATAAAATTTACCTTAACATACCTCCTCATTTAATAAAATGAGGCTATTTTATAATCAGTGCCATTTCCAGAGTTAGCAAAATTAACAATTTATCAGCATCATTTATTACTTACTGCAATCAAATTTCTCACATTATTTTTAAAATGGCTTTTTACAGTATGCTTATTTGAATTGGGAACCTAGTTTGGGAACAGGACATTTTTAGGAGTAGTGCTAAAGACACGCATGAAGACGTTTTATTCCTGATGTAACTAGAACAAGTGGGGGGAAAACCCAGAACCTCATGGGATTTCTTAAGTATTTTGTGGCAGGAACTAGTACTTTCTTTAAATTTTCTGTCCTTAAGGAGCACTATGAGCTATCCCCTGAGAATGAGCGACCCAAGGCACTTTTTAAACACTGTAAACCACAGTTTCTGGTTTAATGAGAGATTACTTTTCACATTGCATTCCATGTTGGTGCAGAAACAGTGATTTCATATTCTAAAGTTAGTCCTGCAATTACCATTTTGATTGCTCTTAGAAAAATGCACACACAGAATACTGTGACTCAGCGAAGGGTGTTGCCAGTGGGTTGTCATTTTTAGCTCTCCAATTATGATAGAATTGCATAAAGAATGTTCAACTTAGCGCTGCATTTCTCTGCTCCCCATGCCTTTCTTTCCACACCAGCACCAAGCACATCCAGCCTTCTTTTCTTCATCTTGTTTATTTATTTCTTTTTGTGACTTAACAAGAGTCTGAGAAGCGCAGGACACAGGTGAGTGGTACTACAGGTGAGTATAGTTGATCTATGGCAAGAGCTGCTTCCTAATAAGAAGTAAACGATCTCTTCCCTTGCAATTACAAAGATTCGTAAGACTCTACGTAAAATAATGAGTTCAAAGAAGTCTAATTTTGAGCATACATTGATGTTCATGTGGCACCTTGGTCCATGAGGCACTTGCAAGTTTTTATTGCAAACATGTGAAAGGGACACTGAGTTGGTAAGACATGGCACCTGCCTTCCAGGCATGACTGTCTTCCAGGAGGGATGGAAGTGGGGCATGGGGAAAACTGGTGGTTTGGAGGGGAGGAAGCTGAGTCAGGGAGGTAACCTGATGCCCTCACTTTGAAACCAGAGTCAGCCAAAAAGAAATGTTCCCTATATATCTAGGAAGTGTGACCAGGACACATGATAGATCAACTGATTATCTGATCAGCCCTCGTGTAATAGAGACTTCATTAAGGTGTCACTGACACAAATGGAAGAGTTCTGCCCCAAGAAGTTCATACTTGATCAGGAATGAAGATGAATGAGTAGGGAGAGGGATAGACAACCTGTGAATTATGTAATTGTTAAATGTTTATGATTGTGATTAGGCCTAGATATGGTAAAACCAGTTTTTTTTCTATAATATCCTGTCTACCTTTCTCTCCTATTTTTGTTTTCCTTTAGAAGACATCTTAACTTTAGAGCTAGAACAGGAGTGTGCAAGATCTTCTGCTGAAGTTGTTGAAGAGGCAGGATTGGGGTCAGCACTTCTATTACATGCCTGTGGTCTAGTCATAGTTCCTGGGCTGGGGCAGCCTCCTGTACAAGCTGGGTGCTGGCGCTTGGAGTGACAACTTTCCCTCTGTCCCCTCCCACTCACTGGTCTCTGCCAGTTTAAGCCACCATCGTAGTGGCTGGGCCAGTTGGGTTATGAGTGAGGTGTGGGGCACCAATCCTTTTTTCATTCTATCACCTTTCTTTTCTTAGTGCCCCAAATTGGAGACACTAGTTTCTGCCTACAAAAGATTGCCAACAACCTTGGCAGCTTAATGGATCTCTTGGTTTAAGGTCAAGGTCACTTTTTTTCCCTTTTCCATTTACAGAGCAAGGGAAAAAATGCAGAAACAAAAGTCTAACCAAAGGTTCAGTCTTTAGCATTCCTAGCATCAGTAAATATTTTTACATTTTCACTCATGGTTGATCTTGGATTTTTACTGTATAAAATTATGGTCTTTTATTCTCCAATTTTTGTTATTTCTTATTCTCATCCAGGTGACACTTAATACGTGTATTCCATTTATTCTGAAAAGGTGCTTACAAACATTAAAGATTTGGATTGACAGTCATTTTTCAAAATGCATGGTGTTTCTAATAATCAGTAATTAACACGACAATTTATTTTTTCAACTTGGTAGCATAATAAGGCCCTTCAGTTACACCACCAGAAAGGAAAGCTTATAATGGACCCCATCTGTTGACTCTTACAACTTCCTGAGTCACGTTTTCTGCACCATGTAATGGTATCCATTAGTGACGCAAGGTCTTTCGGATCTTTTAAGTACCCTCTTTACAGCCATCATTTGAAGAAAGATTAATCTGGTGGTAGGTTTAATCCTATAATACCATGATTTATTAAGAGGCTAGTTCAAGTTATGCTTGTTCCAGTTTGAAAATATAACTTAGATGCATATCCTGTGAGACATAAGAATAATTTAACAATGGAATTGGTCGTGTCTGAAAGAACTCAATAAATGGGAATCACTAAGTCTCTCTGAGAGCATTAAGAGTCATCTTGAGCCTTGAAAATACTAACACAGGTGTATAATCATCAGTGGCAAAACGCTTGCCAATTCTTTAGGGACCTCATGCAAGGATTTCAATGGAAGATACACTTGGTGAAATATATCCCATTGTCACACTGTTCTCTTTAGAAGAAAGGAAACTGAATAGCTGACAGAAATGTGGAAAGAGAACCATTTCACAGTAAGCAATGGCTCTCCTTATGACATTTTTAGGAACACAACTGATCATCTTCCTCCGAGTTCTTTTTGACTTGTCTCCACTGGTTGAATTTGCAACCCCTCCTCTGGATTCCCACAGGAGCTTGTGCAGACCTCTATCATAGCACTTAGCACAATGTACTAGTTTTATTTCCATATGTATCCTAAATGAGTAGGTACATTTAAGCCAGCAAAGGAGTGACGAAAGGATTGTGGGTTTCATTCCCTATCAATTTGTCCAGTAATTTCTGGGCATCATTGATCATCACCGTATAGCATCCTATATTATGGCTTTCTTCCCTTAGACAGGATTAGTCAATGTATGTGGTTTATGAAGTCATTTGAAGGAGACTCGCCACAGTCACTGCTTAGGACAGTGCAGGTACCAGGCAGGACCAATTGCTTCTGAAACATCTCAAGTTGCCAAACTGTAGAGGTCTGGAGCCATGCTGGTTTCCATGCATAGCCAGAGAGACTGGCACTCTCCCAAACCCTAAGTTGCACTTTGATCGTGTAAATGAAGACTGTCTCTCCACAGTCTTCTTGGCAGCCCGTCTGGCTAGGATTTCTCTCTCCTACTTCAGGAACTAAAATACAGTCCAAGGGGCTGGCCAGCATCACAAGCTTAGCTGTCTTGTCTTTTTACCTGTCCTAGGACCCCCCTTGCAAAATTCTTCCCTTTCATCCCTGATTCCAAACAAAACCAACACAGTCGAGAAAGTGCTTCCTTAGCTTAGCACTGAACTCCAGCTTGGAGAGTTTAGATAACTTTGTTAAATGCATGTTTGTGCTCCTCACTGGACTTTGAATTCTGCAAGGGCCAGGACTATCTATCCATGGCACTTCACACAAAGTTAAAGAAGTAAAAGTTAATTGGAGGAAGAATTATTGCTGTGTCTTGGTCAGACTTAATAGCTTCCACAACTTATTCTAAGCTGGAATAACTCTCATCAGTACCCTTTGCTTCTCATCCACTAAAGAATATTAAATATGTAAATATTCTTGTTGCTCAAGTTCTATTCCAAGATTCCCTTTTAGTGGAAAAAATGTTTAGTATATCTTATTTCTCTTGAGTCATCATCGTTCTTGGGAACACAGTGATAAATGTTTCAGATGCTTTGCAGTGTAAGAGTTTTGTGGTCAGTAATGCTTCCTGAGCCCCGTAATTTGTAGCAAATTAAAAATGATTATTCTTATGGTCTGTTTTCCCCTCTTTTAGGTGTGGACAATCTGAGTATAGCATGTTTGAGCTATTAATATTTTATGTCCATAGACATTTTCTTTTAAAAATATTACTTTAAATATTACCATGGCATTTAAATGGTAACAGCCAAAAATATGCTAGACACTACTAGTAAATAGCTTCTGGTCTGTAATCCTCGCATTATTTCTTAGAAGAGGATTGGCTAACTTTATCTATACAGGGCCAAAGAGTAAATATTTTAGGCTTTATGGCTCATAAGTTTCTGTAACAACTCCTTAATTGGGGGAAAAAAATGGGACTCTGATGAGATTTATCCAAGACCACCTGGCTGAGAACTACCAATCCTGTTGATTTTTTTAATTAAGGATAGTTGCTGTACAATACTATAAAATTTACTAGTACACAATATAGTGGTTCACAGTTTTTTAAAGGTCATATTCCATTTATAGTTATTTTAAATATTGACCATATTCCTCATGTTTTTACAACGTATCCTTATAGCTCATTGTATATCTAATAGTTTAAAACTTTTAATCCTCTTTCCCTAAATTGACCCTTCCCTACTTCCCTCTTGCAACTAGTAACTACTAATTTGTCCTCCATGTACGTAAGCCTGCTTTTCTGTTGTTGTTGTATTCACCAGTCTGTTGTACTTTTTAGATTCCACATATAATGATATACAGTATTTGTCTTCCTCTATTTCACTTAGCATAAATTGACTTCACTTTGTCAGTAGTGAAAAACTTCAATAATGAGAGATTATTATCTACCCATTTGGTTAGGAGTGTCTACTACATGCCAGGCACTGTCCAGTATGCTTTGGAGACAATACAGGCCCAGTTACAGTTTAGAGCAGGTGGAAGTTGATAAATAACATTCCTTTTACCTGCCTAAGTTGTGAATGATAACAAGAGAGACTGGGGTTTTCAGTTGACAAATTAAATATCATTTTGTTAATGGTAAAGCTTACTGGAAAGCATGGCTTTGGTGTTCAGTAAAAATGAACTTCCCAATCCCATATCTTGGATTTGAATGACCATCTGACTAGACGCAGGCAGCATATGCAATCATAGGACTCCACAAAGAGGCCCACTGCTGGAACACTTTGGCAACGCAAGACAATTCCAAAGAGGAAAGATGGACAAGGGTGCATGGTTTCTTGTCCCAAATTCCCCATCCAGAGGACTTCCTCTTCATTTCTTGGTAAAGAATTAGTGAAAAGGTGGCGAATGTGCACAGTATTATATATAAAGATATTCTGCTCCCTACCCAGTGAAAAGGGGAACACCAGATGTAGGGGGTAAGCAACTCACCTCTTCCTCCCCCAACATAGTACAAGCTCCACAAGGGTGAAAACAGTTGAGATGCTTTGAAATTTATAGTGAGAGAAATTACCTCCAGGATAGGAGAGAAGGAAACATTTGACCAAGAAGGTGGCATTTAGACAAGTATGTGAATAATTTTCACTTTGATATGTGGAAATGATAGGGAAGGATGAGCCAGAGAAAGGGAATATAAGAAGCAGGGAGGCACTTGGGATATCTAGAGGTCAGTTGCTAGGTCATAGAGAGCTAGCATGATGTAACACCTTGATTTGTCTGAGACACCTTGAAGTCTAGAATCCCAGGAAACCCCTCAGTTCTGTAGAGACGGGATGGCTGTTCTCTTGAGTGTCTGGCTAGGCACTTGAAACTTAAGTCTGTTGGATGGTATGATATATAGGAAATGGCAACAGTATTCTTGCCTAGAGAATCACATGGACAGGGGAGCCGAGTGGGCTATAGTCCATAGGGTTGCAGAGAGTCAGACACGACTGAAGCGACTTACGATGCACACATGCTCAATATATGGACTGGCTATATTTTTGGCAGGTCATACAGTTACTTCCTTAAGGGACTCACTAGGCTGAAAATGAAAGGTGAGAGACCAAAGGCTACTATCAGTAGATGTTAGGAACCATTGAAGAATTTTTGAAGGATGTGGGGGTTACATTGAATCTTAGAGTATGGCAAATATGTAGAAAAGAGTTGGTTCCAAATAGGAAAAGGAGTACATCAAGGCTGTATATTGTCACCCTGCTTATTTAACTTATATGCAGAATACATCATGAGAAATGCTGGACTGGAAGAAACACAAGCTGGAATCAAGATTGCCGGGAGAAATATCAATAACCTCAGATATGCAGATGACACCACCCTTATGGCAGAAAGTGAAGAGGAACTATAAGAGCCTCTTGATGAAAGTGAAAGAGGAGAGTGAAAAAGTTGGCTTAAGGCTCAACATTCAGAAAATGAAAATCATGGCATCCATTCCCATCACTTCATGGGAAATAGACGGGGAAACAGTGGAAACAGTGTCAGACTTCATTTTTTTGGACTCCAAAATCACTTCAGATGGTGACTGCAGCGTGAAATTAAAAGATGCTTACTCCTTGCAAGAAAAGTTATGACCAACCTAGATAGCATATTCAAAAGCAGAGATATTACTTTGCTGACTAAGGTCCGTCTAGTCAAGTCTATGTTTTTTCCAGTGGTCATGTATGGATGTGAGAGTTGGACTGTAAAGAAGGCTGAGCGCCAAAGAATTGATGCTTTTGAAGTGTGGTGTTGGAGAAGACTCTTGAGAGTCCCTTGGACTGCAAGGAGATCCAACCAGTCAATTCTGAAGGAGGTCGGCCCTGGGATTTCTTTGGAAGGAATGATGCTGAAGCTGAAGCTCCAGTACTTTGGCCACCTCATACAAAGAGTTGACTCATTAGAAAAGACTCTGATGCTGGGAGGGATTGTCAGGAGGAGAAGGGGACGACAGAGGATGAGATGGCTGGATGGCATCATGGACTCAATGGACGTGAGTCTGAGTGAACTCCAGGAGTTGGTGATGGACAGGGAGGCCTGGCGTGCTGCGATTCATGGGGTCGCAAAGAGTCAAACACAACTGAGCGACTGAACAGAACGGATGTGGTCTCATGACTAGACTGAAGTTCTGTGTTTTTGCCAGGGCTATGACAGAAATGATGTAACTTTTTTTCAGTGCATCATATCAAGAAGCACTTGGTACTGATCTGTCCCATTTTTCGGGATACTAGTTTTGATCACTAAGGTGTCTTGTAAAGTTACAATATCTCTCTCTGAAATAAGTGTTTTGTTGGAAATGTTTTGATGCTATAAAATCTTTTACTCATCAATTATGTACTTGATATCTTTAACTAGTGCCTAAGATGATTATTACTATGGTGATTTCCAAGTAGGGAAAATCTCCTAATTCCTTACATATTTTGTTTTAGTTAGAATTCTACAAAGAGCTCTTCTCCCTCATTCATTCATTCATTCTTAGCAGTGTAGATTCACGGTTTGTTGTTTTCTTCTATAGATTATAATATGTTAATTGTAATTCTGTCGCTCAAATTGTCCTAGATTGGGCCACTGGGACTCTTTTAATCTTCTGTAGTTTTGACATGTTTCCAACATTCCTTGAAGACTTCTCTGCTTTCTAGCACAAGGTGTCTCAGGCTGATTTTGTGCTTTCCCTGACCTCACCTTTGAATCAACCATTTCTCCAGGAGGCTACAGCTTCTTTTAGTTGAGAATGTGCTGTGCTTAGTCATTCAGTTGCGTCTGACTCTTTGTGACCCGATGTCCTGTAGCCCGCCAGGCTCCTCTATCCATGGGGATTCTCCAGGCAAGAATACTGGAGTGGGTTGCCATGCCCTCCTCCAGGGCATCTTCCCAATCGAGGGACCAAATCCAGATCTCCTGCATTGCAGGCAGATTCTTTACCATCTGAGCCACCAGGGAAGCCCAAGAATACTGGAGTAGGTAGCCTATCCCTTCTCCAGGGGAACTTCCCAGCCCAGGAATTGAACCAGGATCTCTTGCATTGCAGGTGGATTCTTTACCAGCTGAGCTACCCTGGAAGCTTAATTGAGAATAGAATTTGGAAAACAGAATCTAGACACTTGGTATGTTCATTGCTATTGGGAATGGCATTAACCCTAGAATTTCTCAGTAAACAAAGCTAGAAAATATATGCATGTATTTCTGTGTCTGTGTGTATGCTTGTGTGTATACCTGTATATACATATATAATCTATCTCTATGAACATATTAAAAATGACTTCATGATGCAGTAGCCTCTAATTCCAACTCAACATTACAGGGTTCATTTTAGTATGATCTTTTTCCATATTTCGAACTCACTTCTAGCAATGAAAAACCTCTCATCCACAATATATTTACTCATCTGTTCAATTTGAGAATCTGCATAGCAGGCTTTTAGAGATGCTAACCCATACCGCTGGGAAACACAACCTACTCAGAGTCAGTATTTGTTTACAGTTTTCTTTGTCTTTTGCTTAACGATATGGAGTAAAATATTATGTTCAAAAGTTACTTAGGTTAGTTCTCTCATTTCAGTGGGGTTCTGTTCATCTGAAATTCAGTTAGATTGGGCTTTTTGGTGGGAGGAATCCCTCTTCCTCATCCTTACTGTTTGCATTTATTTTTTGAGTATGTCAGATATTAACATGATTATTAAAGTCAGAACAGTATAAAAGAGCTGTCTGCCTTTCCCATACCCTACCCCTTCTAACCTAGTTACATTCTCCTGTCTTTTTAAACTCTATTTCACCTCTCTAATGCAGTGACCTGTTCTACTAGCTTCTAGTTTATCTTATGTATATGTTGCACAAGTGAGTAGACATTTAAAATTTTTCTTATTTACCTCCTTTCCCCTAATATAAAAGGTAACATGCATTAGTTACCCTGTTGCACTTTGATTTCTTTCTTTCTTCTTCTTCTTCTTCTTTTTTTTTTTTTTACTTATCAGTACATTCTGGAAATCATTCCACTTAAGTTTAGAGTTCTCCCTCCCTCTTGTTTATGGATGTGCTCTATCCTGTCCTGTGGATGTATCTTCATTTATCCACTTACTCTTCGGTGTGTAGACAATTAGGTTGTTTCCAGTATTTTGCAGGGAAAAATGACGCTACAGAGAATAACCTTGTACAAATATATTTTCAGGTTGATATACTTTTTATTTCATTGAAGCAATTTAATCCAAGTATTGCCTAAGTTTTCTGTGATGAAGAGAATTTTGGAGTTACATATTTGTTTTTTTTTTTCCCTTTGGAAGCATCTTCAGTATATAAAATTGTTAAATTCTCCTCCTTTTAAACACAGAAACACACCATATTGGGACTATTCACCATGAAATTTCAGTAATTTAATTCATGTTTAATGTGTGGTCAAGAGAACCCTTATGCTTCCTGGCTTTTTATTATCTTAGGTAATCTGAGTAGCTTCTAACGAGAGGTTCTAAAAGAATTTGGAGAGCTGGTTTTATAGCCGTAATTGAGACACAGCTCTGCATAACTCCTTCCATCCACCACTTCCTCCTCCTTGTACAGGATACAGGCCTTAAAGACCACAAGCAGGGCCACGTGCTTTTCCGAATTAATAGTTGTTCTTTTATTATAGTAGTCTCCCAAACAGTGTACTTTCTAAACACTTGGTTATCTAATATCTCTTATCTGTGACCATAATACAATGTCTCATTAAGTAGAACTCTCTACATTGTGGATTTACAAGTAAAGATGTTTTTAGGGCTGCTCTGTAGCGCTTTTTACTATTAACATTTTTCCTGTTCAACTGTCACCACCTAAGAGGAAGCCAGTCTTAATTTTATTTGTGCATCCTTTTTCTTAAGGGTTCACATTCTGCTGGTTTCTTAACGTCTAATCTAAAATCAAAGCATAGCATTTTAGCTCAGATGCCATGTGTTGTGTTTTATGTGATCCTCACGCACTTGAACTCGGGTTTCCTTGACAAAGACGCTGTTGTTTCTGAGTTGATTGACTTTAACCAGAAGCTGGTGCTTCCTAAGCTTCGTGTTTGAATGGGCTCTGGAGATAACGTGGCGTACTCCTCAGGGATGTTCAAATCCTATGAAGTTTTCCTTAATTCTGAATTTGTTGTATTTGATTAAGATGATGTAATTTTATTTGTTTGCAGTAACCACAAAGAAGAATTGTTCTCACTATTTCTGAAGAGTAAATTAATAAATAGCAATGTGAACACAAAAAGAGTTTAACTCGAAAATTTGATCATTGAGTCATTTCATTATAGGGAAGCAATCAATCTATCTCCTTCATTTCCTCTCTTCCTCTTTCTCTCTCTTCATCCTCATTTAGTTACACTTGTATACAGATACATTATTATTAAAGAAAAAAGAAAAGAAAACAGGGAAAAGCTTGTCTCCAGTGTACCTTTTAATTACCCTTCTGTACATGCAACTATTATTTTATGTCAATTTCTTATATTTTCTATACATTTGTACCCTCATAATATAAATTCTTAAAGTTTTCAAGCTTGAGGACGAAGTTCCTGTGGAGAAGGGAATGGCATCCCACTCCAGTATCCTTCCCTGGAGAATTCCATGGACAGAGAAGCCTTGTGGGCTTACAGTCTATGGAGTCACAAAGAGCTGGACATGGCTGATGACTAACACACACAACAACATATAAACTCTTAAAGTTTGAGAGCTTGAGGATGAAGGGGCAGTGACTCCCCAAAGACAAGGGTGGGGGCTTTTAGAGAATTGTTCCTAAGTTTTGTTGCTACTGTCAGAAAGGGGAGAATGACTTTTCCCTCCACTGCTGAAAACTGTTTAGACATTTGACTATTGCTGTCTATCTGAAGAAGAGAAAGGAGACTGGGAGATGGAAACACTAAAGATGCAGCCTGCATGTTTGGTTAGAGAGTGGATGAGACTAGGATTATGGCCTTGAGGGGACCTTTGCAGCATGGTTGGGAGGGGGCCAGGTAAAGCTTGTACTGAGGGGACACAGTGTGAACAGCGTCAGCCAGAAGGCCTGGTAAGACATATAGAGGGACACCTAGGGAAGTTGCTATGGGCAGGAGGCCCTCCCTGACAAGATTGCTGTTGATGGAGGTGGTATCATCACTCCTCTATCCTGAGCCCATCGGCAATGAGACAACTAAGGCCAGCTAATGAGAGGGATGAAACCCTATCCTTTAAGTGAAAGACAGGTCTTTTTCCTCTGTAGCTCAATGGGGAGTTAATGAAGCCAGTCCCTGTGTACCCCAAGATGTTGGGGAATTAGACTTTCCTGCCTGTTTGTGTGGAATGGAGGAAAGGCTTTGGCTTAATATTCAAATTGATTTTTAAAATAAAAAGGAACATGTCTTAAAAATTCAAGAACTGCCATATAAATTTATTTTGCTTTCATTTATGGACTCCGTTCAGTATGCCTAGGGAACTGATACCCAACTAGAAAGTGAGTGTTCAGGGTAATAGACGATGGCAGCCAGTTTGAGTGGGTGGTTTATTTACATATCAGTCAGTCAGACTGTCTTAGGAAGTGGGTTAATACTTTATTTGGAAAAGAGATACATACAGCTGATGTGTTTTTCAAATCCATGATCTACAATACACTGTTGTAAGATTGTTCAAAATGATTCAGACCAAACCTTAGAGATTTTCCTCTTTATTATTTCAGTCAGTTCAGTTGCTCAGTCGTGTCCAACTCTTTGTGACCCCATGAATATCAGCACACTAGGCCTCCCCATCCATCACGAACTCCGAAGTTCACCCAAACTCATGTCCATCGAGTTGGTGATGCCATCCGGCCATCTTATCCTCTGTCATCCCCATCTCTTCCTAACCCCAATCCCTCCCAGCATCAGAGTCTTTTCCAATGAGTCAACTCTTTGCGTGAGGTGGCCAAAGTATTGGAGTTTCAGCTTCAGCATCAGTCCCCCCAATGAACACCCAGGACTGATCTCCTTTAGAATGGACTGGTTGGATCTCCTTGCAGTCTAAGGGACTCTCAAGAGTCTTCTCCAACACACAGTTCAAAAGCATCAATTCTTTGGTGCTTAGCTTTCTTCACAGTCCAACTCTCACATCCATACATGACCACTGGAAAAACCATAGCCTCGACTAGATGGACCTTTGTTGGCAAAGTAATGTCTCTGCTTTTCAATATGCTGTCTAGTTTGGTCATAACTTTCCTTCCAAGGAGTAAGAGTCCTTTAATTTCATGGTTGCAGTCACCATCTGCAGTGATTTTGGAGCCTAAAAAAATAAAGTCTGACACTGTTTCCACTGTTTCCCCATCTATTTGCCATGAAGTGATGGGACCAGATGCCATGATCTTCGTTTTCGGAATGTTGAGCTTTAAGCCAACTTTTTCACTCTCCTCTTTCACTTTCATCAAGAGGCTTTTTAGTTCCTCTTCACTTTCCGCCATAAGGGTGGTGTCATCTGCATATCTGAGGTGATTGATATTTCTCCCAGCAATCTTGATTCAAGCTTGTGCTTCTTCCAGCCTCACGTTTCTCATGATGTACTCTGCATATAAGTTAAATCAGCAGGGTGACAGTATACAGCCTTGATGTACTCCTTTTCCTATTTGGAACCAGTCTGTTGTTCCATGTCCAGTTCTAACTGTTGCTTCCTGACCTGCATACAGATTTCTTAAGAGGTAGGTCAGGTGGTCTTGTATTCCCATCTCTTTCAGAGTTTTCCACAGTTTACTGTGATCCACACAGTCAAAGGCTTTGGCATAGTCAATAAAGCAGAAATAGATGTTTTTCTGGAGCTCTCTTGCTTTTTCCATGATCCAGTAGATGCTGGCCATTTGATCTCTGGTTCCTCTGCCTTTTCTAAAACCAGCTTGAACATCTGGAAGTTCACGGTTCATTTATTGCTGAAGTCTGGCTTGGAGAATTTTGAGCATTACTTTACTAGCATGTGAGATGAGTGCAATTGTGTGGTAGTTTGGGCATTCCTTTTTGCAGTCACCATCTGCAGTGATTTTGGAGCCTAAAAAAATAAAGTCTGACACTGTTTCCACTGTTTCCCCATCTATTTGCCATGAAGTGATGGGACCAGATGCCATGATCTTCGTTTTCGGAATGTTGAGCTTTAAGCCAACTTTTTCACTCTCCTCTTTCACTTTCATCAAGAGGCTTTTTAGTTCCTCTTCACTTTCCGCCATAAGGGTGGTGTCATCTGCATATCTGAGGTGATTGATATTTCTCCCAGCAATCTTGATTCAAGCTTGTGCTTCTTCCAGCCTCACGTTTCTCATGATGTACTCTGCATATAAGTTAAATCAGCAGGGTGACAGTATACAGCCTTGATGTACTCCTTTTCCTATTTGGAACCAGTCTGTTGTTCCATGTCCAGTTCTAACTGTTGCTTCCTGACCTGCATACAGATTTCTTAAGAGGTAGGTCAGGTGGTCTTGTATTCCCATCTCTTTCAGAGTTTTCCACAGTTTACTGTGATCCACACAGTCAAAGGCTTTGGCATAGTCAATAAAGCAGAAATAGATGTTTTTCTGGAGCTCTCTTGCTTTTTCCATGATCCAGTAGATGCTGGCCATTTGATCTCTGGTTCCTCTGCCTTTTCTAAAACCAGCTTGAACATCTGGAAGTTCACGGTTCATTTATTGCTGAAGTCTGGCTTGGAGAATTTTGAGCATTACTTTACTAGCATGTGAGATGAGTGCACTTGTGCAGTAGTTTGAGCATTCTTTGGCATTGCCTTTCTTTGGTATTGGAATGAAAACTGACTTTTCCAGTCCTGTGGCCACTACTGAGTTTTCCAAATTTGCTGGCATATTGAGAGCACTTTCACAGCGTCATCTTCCAGGAGTTTAAATAGCTCAACTGAAATTCCATCACCTCCGCTAGCTTTGTTCGTAGTGATGCTTTCTAAGGCCCACTTGACTTCACGTTCCAGGACGTCTGGCCCTAGATGAGTGATCACACCATCGTGATTATCTTGATGGTGAAGATCTTTTTTGTACAGTTCTGTGCATTCTTGCCACCTCTTCTTAATATCTTCTGCTTCTGTTAAGTCCATACCATTTCTGTCCTTTATCGAGCCCATCTTTGCATGAAATGTTACCTTGGTATCTCTAATTTTCTTGAAGAGATCTCTAGTCTTTCCCATTCTGTTCTTTTCCTCTATTTCTTTGCATTGATCGCCGAGGAAGGCTTTCTTATCTCTTCTTGCTATTCTTTGGAACTCTGCCTTCAGATGCTATTATCTTTCCTTTTATCCTTTGCGTTTCGCCTCTCTTCTTTTCACAGCTATTTGTAAGGCCTCCCCAGACAGCCATTTTGCTTTTCTGCATTTCTTTTCCATGGGACATACATATTTATATCCTGTTAAATTAGATGGTAGTTTCTGGAGAACAGGAGTCTTATTTTCTAACAAGCTGACTAAAGGAGTGTGCACTGAAATGTGTTAGTTGAAAGACACTGCATTTGAGCATTAAGTTGTTGCATAATAGAAAATATCTATGCTAGGTCAATCCTAAAGGAAATTAGCCCTGAATACTCATTGGAAGGACTGATGCTAAATCTCCAGTACTTTGGTCACCTGATGGGAAGAGCCAACTCAGAAAAGACCTCGATGCTAGGGAAGATTCAGGGCAAGAAGAGAAGAGAGAAGGGGGCAACAGAGGATGAGATGGTTGGATGGCCTCATTGATGCATTGGACATGGTTTGAGCACTCTTAGAGAGAGTGAAGGAGCTGGAAGCTGGCGTGCTGTAGTCCATGGGGTCACAAGTCAGACATGACTGAGTGATTGAACAGCAGTGTGAAAAACTAAAGTAGCCTCTGAGTATGTCAGCATGTACAGGAGGTGATATCTGCCTTTGAAGAGCTTACTTTGCACTGGGGAGGATGTAAAGACAGCTGGCTAATTTCGTCATAATGTGGCAAACATAGTGGTAGGTGACCAGCATGTCTGAGGGCAAACTGTAGTGGCTTTTAAACCCTTTAAAGTGGTTCAGGTATCAGAGGCAACTTCCTGATGGGGGCTGCATGTTTCTTTTCAAGTTGGGAAATGTTAATTTATTTTACTTATTGTGTCCCTAGTGCGTGTGATGTAGGAAATAATTATAAATATTTGCTATTGTTGTTCAGTTGCTCTGTCATGTCTGACTGCAACTCCATGGATTGCAGCATGTCAGGCTTCCCTGTCCTTCACCGTCTCCTAGAGTATGCTCAAACTCATGTCCTTAAAGTTGGTGATACCATCCAACCATCTTATCCTCTGTTGTCCCCTTCTTCTCCTGCCTTCAGTCCTTCCCAGCATGAGGGTCTTTTCCAGTGAGTCAGCTCTTTGCATCAGGTGGCCTAAATATTGGAGCTTCAGCTTCAACATCAGTCCTTCCAATGAACATTCAGGACTGATTTCCTTTAGGATGGACTAGTTGGATCTCCTTGCAGTCCAAGGGACTCTCAAGAGTCTTCTTCAGCACCAGTTTGAAGGCATCAATTCTTCAGCACTCAGCCTTTTTTATTGTCCAGCTTTCACGTCTGTACATGACTACTAGAAAAACCATAGCTTTGACTATACTTTGCCGACGTCTGCTTTTTAATACGCTATCTGGGTTTGTCATTACTTTTCTTTCAAGGAACAAGCGTCTTTTAATTTCATGGCTGCAGTCACCATCTGCAGTGATTTTGGAGCCCAAGAAAATAATCTGTCACTGTTTCCATTTTTCCCATCTATTTGCCATGAAGTGATGGGACCATATGCCATGATCTTAGTTTTTTGAATGTTGAGTTTTAAGCCAGATTTTCTCTCTCCCCTTTCACCTTCATCAAGAAGCTCTTTAATTCCTCTTCACTTTCTGCCATAGCAGTGGTGTTAACTGCATATCTGAGGTTATTTATATCTCTTCTCACATCTTGATTCCAGCTTGTGCTTCATCCAGCCTGGCATTTCACATGATGTCTAGATAGTATATTCAAAAGCAGAGACATTACTTTGCCGACTAAGGTCCGTCTAGTCAAGGCTATGGTTTTTCCTGTGGTCATGTATGGATGTGAGAGTTGGACTGTGAAGAAGGCTGAGCGCTGAAGAATTGATGCTTTTGAACTGCGGTGTTGGAGAAGACTCTTGAGAGTCCCTTGGACTGCAAGGAGATCCAACCAGTCCATTCTGAAGGAGATCAACCCTGGGATTTCTTTGGAAGGAATGATGCTAAAAGTGAAGCTCCAATACTTTGGCCACCTCATGCGAAGAGTTGACTCATTGGAAAAGACCCTGATGCTGGGAGGGATTGGGGGCAGGAGGAGAAGGGGACGACCGAGGATGAGATGGCTGGATGGCATCACGGACTCAATGGACGTGAGTCCGAGTGAACTCCAGGAGTTGGTGATGGACAGGGAGGCCTGGCCGTGCTGCGATTCATGGGGTCGCAAAGAGTCGGACACGACTGAGTGACTGAATGGAATGGAACGGAACTCTGCATATAAGTTAAATAAGCAGGGTGACAATATACAGCCTTGTTGTACTCCTCCAATTTTGAACCAGTCAATTGTTCCATGTCCAGTTCTAACTGTTGCTTCTTGACCTGCATGCAGTTTTCTCAGGAGGCAGGTAGGGTGGTCTGACATTCTCATCTCTTTAAGAATTTTCCATAGTTCGTTGTGATCTATACAGTCAAAGACTATAGTGTAGTCAATGAAGCAGATATTTTTCTGGAATTCTCTAACTTTTTCTATTATCCAACAGATGTCAGCAATTTGATCTCTGGTTCTGCTGCCTTTTCTAAATCCAGTTTGTATATCCGGAGGTTCTCGCTCAGTTCATGTACTTTGAAGCCTAGCTTGAAGGGTTTTGGGTATTACTTTGCTAGCAAGTGAAAGGAGTGCAATTGTGCGGTCGTTGGAACAGTCTTTGGCATTGCCCTTATTTTGGAATGGCATGAAAACTGACCTTTTCCAGTCCTGTGGCTACTGCTTTGTTTTCCAAATTTGCTGACAAATAGAGTACAGCACTTGAACAACAGCATCTTTTAGGGCTTGAAATAGCTCAGCTGGAATTCCATCACCTCCACTAGCTTTGTTTATAGTGATGCTTCCTAAGACCCACTTGACTTCACTCCAGCATGTCTGGCTCTAGGTGAGTGATCACCTCATTGTGGTTATCTGGATCATTAACATCTAGTTCTTCTGTGTATTCTTGCCACCTCTTCTTAATATCTTCTACTTCTGTTAGGTCCCTACCATTTCTGTCCTTTATTGTGCTGATCTTTGCATGAACTGTTCCCTTGGCATTTCCGATTTTCTTGAAGAGATCTCTAGTCTTTCCCATTCTATTGTTTTCCTCTATTTCTTTGCATTGTTCACTTAAAAAGGCTTCCTTATCCCTCCTTGCTATTCTCTGGAACTCTGCATTCAGGTGGCTCTATCATTCCTTTTATCCTTTGCCTTTCACTTCTCTTCCTTTCTTAGATGTTTTTAAGGCATCCTCAGACAACCATTTTCCCTTTTTGCAATTACTCTTCTGGGGGATGGTTTTGACCACTGCCTCCTGTACAATGTTTCCAACTTCTGTCCATAATTCTTCAGGCACTCTGTCTATCAGATCTAAACCTTTGAATTATTTATCACTTCCACTGTATTATTTTAGGGGTTTTGATTTAGGTCATACCTGAATGGCCTAGTGGTTTTTCATACTTTCTTTAATTTAAATCTGAATTTTGCAATAAGGAGTTCATGATCTGAGCCACAGTCAGCTCCTGGTCTTGTTTTTACTGACTGTATAGAGCTTCTCCATCTTCAGCTGCAAAGAATATAATCAGTCTGATTTCAGTATTGACCATCTGGTGATGTTCAGTGTAGAATCATCTCTTGTGTTATTGGTAGAGGGTGTTTGCATACTATGACCAGCGCATTCTCTTGGCAGAACTCTTTTAGCCTTTGTCCTGCCTCATTTTGTACTCCAAGGCCAAACTTGCCTGTTACTCCAGGTATCTCTTCAGGCTTCCCAGGTGTCACTAGTGGTAAAGAACCTGCCTGCCAATTTAGGAGACATAAGAGTCTTGGGTTCGATCCCTGGGTTGGGAAGATCCCCTGGAGGAGTTCATGGCAACCTACTCCAGTATTCTTGCCTAGAGAATCCTCATGGACAGAGGAGCCTGGCAGGCTGCAGTCCATAGTGTCACAAAGAGTTGGACACGACTGAAGCAGTTGAACATGCAGATACATACCAGGTATCTCTTGACTTCCTACTTTTGCATTCCAGTCCCCTATAATGAAAAGAAATTTTTTGGGGGGGTGTTAGTTCTAGAAGGTCTTGTAGGTCTTCATAGAACTGTTCAACTTCAGCTTCTTCAGCGTTAGTGGTTGGCACATAGACTTGGATTACTGTGATACTGAATGGTTTACCTCGGAAATGAACTGGGATCTTTGTTATTTTTGAGATTGCACCCAAGTACTTCATTTTGGACTCTTTTGTTGACTCTGAGGACTACTCCATTTCTTCCAAGGGATTTTTGCCCACAGTGGTAGATATAATGGTCATTGGAATTAAATTTGACCATTCCTGTCCATTTTAGTTCACTGATTCCTCAAGCTGTCAGTGTTCACTCTTGCTCTCTCCTGTCTGATCACTTCCAATACCTTGATTCATGGACCTAACATTCCAGGTTCCTATGCAATAATGTTCTTTACAGCATTGGACTTTACTTTCACCACCAGACACATCCACAACTAGGCATTGTTTCCACTTTGGCTCAGCCTCTTCCTTCTTTCTGGAACTATTTCTCCACTGTTTTCCAGTAGTATAGTAGACACCTACCAACCCAAGGGTTCATCTGTCACTGTTATATCTTTTTGCCTTTTCACACTGTTCATGTGTTCTCAAGGCAAGAATGCTGATGTGGTTTGCCATTCCCTTCTCCAGTGGACCACGTTTTGTCAGAACTCTCCACCATGACTCATCCGGCCTGGGTGGCCCTACGCGCCGTGGCTCATAGTCTCATTGAGTTAGGCAAGACTGTGGTCCATGTGTTCACAGCTTGGTTAGTTTTCTGTGACTGTGGTTTCATTCTGTCTGCCCTCTGATGGAAGAGGATAAGAGGCTTGTGCAAGATTCTTGATGGAAGGGACTGGCTGTGGGGAAAACTGGGTCTTGTTCTGGTGGGCAAGGGCATCCTCAGTAGGTCTTTAATCCAATTTTCTGCTGATGGGTGGGGGCTGTGTTCCCTTCCTGTAGTTTGGCCTGAGGCCAAACTGTGGTGGGGGTAATGGCGGCAATGGTCACCTCCTTTAGAAAAAGGACTTATGCCGGTATGCTGGGCCTCCCAGGACTGTTGTAGTCGGTGTCCCCGACCCCGTGACAGGCCGCTGTCAACCCACGCCTCCGCCAGAGACTCCCAATGCACACAGGCAAGCCTGGCTCAGTCTCTTGCGGGGTCGCAGCTCCTTTCTCCTGGGTCCTGGTGTGAACATGATTTGGTTTGTGCCTCCAAGAGTCTCTGCTTCCCCAGTCCTGTGGAGGTTCTGGAATCAAATCTGCTGACCTTCCGAGTCAGGTTCCCTGGGGATTCTCGGTCCCTTTGCCAGATCCCCATGTTGGGAAGTCTGTTATGGGGCCTAGAATTTTCACAGCAGTGTGAGAACTTCTTTGGTACAATTATTTTGCAGTGTGTGACTTGCCTGCCCAGCAGCTCTATGGGGGGGGGGCACTAATGGCGACCTCCTTCAAGGGGACTCAGGCCACACACGGTGCCTCCCAGGACTGCTGTTGCCATCTGTGCCCGCGGCAGACCACCGCTCACTCCTGTCTCTGCAGGAGACTCAGACGCTCATGGGCAGGTCTGTTCTAGCCTTTTGTGGGGGTCACTGCTCCTTTCTTTTGGTCTTGGTATATACAAGTTTTATTTGTGCCCTCCAAGCATCTCTGGCGGGTATGAGGTTTGATTTTAAATGTGATTGCACCCCTCTACCATCTTGTTGTGGCTTCTCCTTTGCCCTTGATCATGGGATATCTTTTTTTGGTGGTTCCAACATTCTCCTGTCGATGGCTGTTCACCAGCTCCTTGCAATTTCGTTGTTCTCGCAGGAGAAGATGAGCACACGTCCTTCTACTCCACATCTTATGGGGCGAGTTTATTGTCAATTTTGTTGAGTTAATGAATAAAATAGACCCTGACATAATACTTGAATAACAAATATAAAGTAACTAGAAAAATAATGGCAGATGGTGCGGGTGAAAGTATTCTGGGGGTGGATGGTGAGGAGTGGAAACAGAAACTCAAGAGTTTGGGACTGGAGCTTTGGGGAGGGTTGAGGCATAGCTCAGAGATGCAACTGGACTTGTTCTTTGGCTAGTGGAGACCACAGTGGATTTTTAAACAGGTGGAGTGACAGGATTTTAATTTTTAAGAGTCCCTCTGAAAGTTTCATGAAGGGATTAGATGGAGGGGGTGAGAGGTGGAAGCTTGAAAGTTTGTAGGCTGTCGGAATGGCCCAAGTGCTACAGTTAGAAATATGGTAATAGCTATGTTGAAGAGGGATTGGAGCACAGGATGTACTGGAAAGTAAAGATTGGGCTTCCCAGGTAGTGCTAGTGGTAAAGAACCTGCTTGCCAATGCAGGAGACATAAAAGACGCATTCAGTCCCTGTGTTGGGAAGATCCCCTGGAAGAAGGCATGACAACCCACTCCAGTATTCTTGCCTGGAAAATCCCATGGACAGAGGAGCTTGGCGGGCTACAGTCCAAAGGGTTACAAAGAGTCAGACCTGACTGAAGTGACTTAGCATACATGCATGGTAAGTGAACATTAGGAATTGGTAACTGACTGTGGTGAGGGGTTGGGGTTCTAGGATGGATAAAGGTTTTTGGTCTCTGAGATATAACCAGAAATCTCCTGGATAGGGCTTCTGGGAAAAGCTGGGTTTCTTATTTAAAATAAGAGAGACTTGAATGGCATATACCTTTGTCCCTGCCTAGAGGTGGCACTAGTGATAAAGAACCTTCCTGCCAACGCATGAGACATAAGAGATGTGGGTTCGATTCCTAGGTGGGGAAGATCCCCTGGAAGAGGGCATGGCAACCCACTCCAGTATTCTTGCCTGGAGAATCCCATGGACGGAGAAGCCTAGTAGGTTACAGTCCATGGGGTCACAAAGAGTCGAACACGACTGAGTGACTTCACCACCATCACCACCACCAAGACAGAAAAACAAAGAAAGGAAGGAGGAGATTATGGTCTTTGTCACCCAGCTTGCTTTGAATGAAAAGTAAAAAACAGAAAACCCCGAGAAAACAAAAAAACTTCCAAATGAATGTTAAAAGCAGCATTGTAAATATATGATTATTATGTGGCTCAGACCAAAAGGCTGAGAGAAGCCCACCAAAAGGGAAAGACTACCATGGAGCTTGGGTCAGCTTTGTAGAAAATGTAATAAAGATATAAAATGGAAAGATTTGTATGGTTATATATATATATTTTTAATAACAAGAGTCAGTGTTGGGTAGTTCACAGTAATATTTTGAATTGAATTCATTTTGTTAGGCTTGAAAATATTACAGACTATGAGGTCCATAGACTGGGAATAAAATAATAAATCTCCCATCAAGTTTGCTTTTATATACACCTCTCTTGTATTTATAATTTATACTGTATTGGCTACACTCAACTCTACCACCATATGTCAGTTTTCAAAACTATTTCAAACGTATATGCAATAGCATATGTGCACTTCTTGGGCTGGCATAAAGTTTGTTTTCTTAAAGAATTGTTAATTTGAAAACCAAATTCACTAAAAGATCATAAAGGCATGAAATTCAGAGACTGGCACTTTGAGATTCTTCATGTTTTACAGAAAAAAAAACTTCACATTTGGTGATACATGCATTTACTTTTAATGCTTTATCTGGATTTTCTATCACATCTTTGCCCCCTTTCCATTTCTTTTAAGACGTTGAGACATCTTGGCAAAGAGGAACAAAGAGGCTTAATTCTTACTGAATATGAAACTCCTTAGGCCTGGATAATGTCTGTATTTTTGCTAAGTCTGGAAAGATGTAAATTTTAGCCAACACTGGAACAGCTTGAGAAACTATTGAAATCATACATGTATTGTTTTGTCTCTTAGGTAGGAAAGTACTCCTGTGTGGCCTGGTTTTACTTGATGTGGTCCTAGTTAATCTGGTTGGCTGTTTGAGGTCTCTTGTATTGACCTAAGGGAGTTTTGGGAAATACTGGTTAATATACCACAGTGTGAGAAGGATTTATTACAAATGCCATGTGTCATTAGTACAGGCATTCTTTCCTTGTAAACCCAATATTTTATATAAGAACACACACAATAACTTGGACTCATTCCCTCTGAGTAAAATAAGAGACACCCCCTCTAAAATGGTTCATCGCAGAATGAGATGAAATTTGTGTCCATCTTGAGATTTGCTTTCTGCCAAGATTTCTCTTTTAGTAGGGAAATATAAATGTGAATTAAGGGAATAATTTATTCATAATTAAATAAAAACATTATATTTTCCTCTACATCAAATAAATTGTTCAATTGCTGAGTGAAGGAAGATACCGTACAATGAGACTTGAGGTTCTGAAGTCTTTTTGTTACTTGCTAGCAGTTAGAACAGATCTGGGAATTTGAATATTGTGGTATTAACTGCTGACAACCCACATAATACTACCATTCAGCTATATATTTATTTATCTTTGACTTTGTAAGTGCTATGTAATTAAATCTTTAGCTTGTAATTTATTCTCTAATTTAATTGCATACATTTAAAAAATTCCTAAGTATAGATAAATTACCCATTACTGATATCACAAGGAAATACCATGTCTTTTATCTTAAACACACATATGGTTTAGAGTCAAATAGTGCTACCAAGGTTGTTATGGAAAACTACTGTCCTTGTCCCAGTTCCCACCTTCTAACTCTCTCTTGACTAATTTCAGTGCCTTTAGATCTTTGGGTGTTTATGGTCCTAACTGTCCACAGCATGCTCTTATTGCTCCTGCCATACATGTTAGTTTGGGGCACTATCTGGGGCATAATTCTGCTACGGGAGATAAGGATTTAGCCCACTTTCCTTACTGCCCTTCCTCACTATGAACAAGCTCGCTTCTCCTCCCTATCCTCCCATATGGTTATAGTATAATTTTAGAAGGATGAGTAACCGGTGTCTATATTATTATAACCATGCAAACACAGCTGAGTCACATAATATGTGTATATATATATTTATTACATCTTGTTTCCTGCAGAACTTGTTTTTTTTCTGGAGATGGTTTTTCTTTTATATATGCATCCCGAATTCAACTCTTCTCTTCAGCTTGCCTGAATCTCTTCCTAGTATGTTAGAATATATTAACTATTTTCTTAACTATATCCTTTGAAGAAACTCTGGAGTCTCTGGTATGGTGCAGTCTAAACTGATTGCTGTACATGCTGCTTCACAGGTAATTGTTCTGACGATTTCTTCTGCCTCGCATTAGTGTTTAATGTGCTGTTTCCTGGATTCCATCTTTTACTTTCTTTCTCCTTTTTAAAAATACTCCCCTGTTTTTGTGGTTTCCCTGGTGGCTCAAATGGTAAAGAATCTCCCTGCAATGCAGGAGGCTTGGGTTCTATCCCTGGGTCAGGAAGATCCCCTGTGGGAGGAAATGGCAACCCACTCCAGTATTCTTGCCTGGAAAATTCCATGGACAGAGGAGCCTGGCAGGCTACAGTTCATGGGGTCACAACGAGTCAGACACTACTGAGTGACTAACACTTTCACTTTGCCCCATTTTTTGTAGAGCATATCCTTCAGTAACTTACTGAGAAAAGGTACATGCAATATATATATTTTGGGGGCCTTACATGTCAGAAAGTGTTTTTATTCTTCTTCAAAGTTGATTGCTTTGGGTGATTCTGGATACTTTCTGAAGACTTCCTATAGCCATCTCCTCACTCCCACATTTGAACGTCAGGCTAGGCTCTGTGGAGCACTCACTGTATCTAACTCTCTTAATTTCCTCTCGTTCTTCTCTAGCACCAGGGTGGATGGTGGAAGTTAGGAAAATGTGCCTCTACCCTTGGAGAAGGGTATCTTTTCTTTTTCTGCACCCTCACCTTCAAAAGTTACTATGGTTTAGTTGCTAAGTTGTGTCCGACTCTTGCAACCGCATAGACTGTAGCCCGCCAGGCTCCTCTGTCCGTGGGATTTTCCAGGCAAGATACTGGAGTGAGTTGTCATTTCCTTCTCCAGGGGATCTTCCCGAGCCAGGGACTAAACCTGGATCTCCTGCACTGCAGATAGGTTATTTATGGACTAAGCCCACCAGAGAAGCCCTTAAAAGTTACCATAGGTGACTGTTCTTGGTATCTTTTTCTTTTCTTTGTGGTTGTCAAAGAAAACTAGAACTGGCAGTAAAGTGGTAAAAGCAGATTTTATTTAGGAACTTTTGCTATGCGACAAAAGAGACCTCAGTTTAGAACTAGGCTCAACTTTAAAGTCTGTGCTGAGCTGGGTATCTTAAAAATTGATGGTCAATAAAACTTACTGTTTTTAAAGGGTATGCAGATTCTACTTTTTGCTGCCAATGCTTATCTCTGCCAGATATTATGAGGTCGAGCCATATGAGAAATTTTTGCATATTAACTCATTTCTCAAGAGGTTACCTGAGAAACAGTAGCAGGTGGATGAATTTAAGTTCACAATGGAGACAAATATAAGAGAGAAGCTCCCCAATGCCACTGGAAAAAACCAACAACAAAAAAAATTAACAAAGGAAAATTGTCAGTATAGGAAGTTAAGTTTCTAGTCTGTTTGCTTCTAATTTTGATGACGGCTTACAGCATCTGTAAGAATTTGAGTTTGGTCGTAAGTTGTCAGGAAATGAATTTTGAAATCAAGTGGAGAGCATTCTCTTGTCTGTGAACAAATTAGCAGTACACTGGTTCCTTGTAATAGACTGATACTCTCCTCAAAAGCTCTATAATGAAATTGGAGAAGATACAAGGAGTTAAAATGATCACAATAGAAAATGCCTGCCCATGGAGAGAAAGAAAAGAAAAGAAAACAATAGGAATCAATGGACACACGTGCTGTGAGGACACGTGGCCATTTTCCTTCTACATATGGATGGTGTGAATAATACTGATGGTATGGACACTGCCTTATTTCTGTTTTGTTGAGCAGTAGGACTAGAAAACATTGCCTTGCCCGACTAGTTACAGACTTACGGAGCTGATTTCTCTAAGAGGAAGTAGGGGTAGAAAATATAAATAACCTCAAAAATGATTTAACTAAGTTTGTGGATGACAGCTTCATAATGGGCTCTTACAGAGAGTTAGGATGTTTTGGGTACACTCCTAACCTTTGAGGCTGACATCAAAGAACAGCCGTTCTTCCCACAGTGTCCCTTGGTGCCGTCATCGGAATCCTGGACGGGAAGAAGTGTGAGTCTCATCCAATGTGGCAGGACACAGTAGACTCTGTGCCAGGTTTGTGTGGGTTGTAAACTTAGGGTAAATTAGGGTAAATTCCAATATGAGGGTTGTAAATTTCAATGAATGAAAACTTGAAAATCTTAACTTCTATGTTTCCTAATCATTGTGACTTCTTCTATATATAATGTACTCTTAAACCTTGTCTCTCAGCTGTTTGAGAGATCTCTTATTATGTAGCTTTTATTTGACGAGGATGGTACCTGGTAACCAAGTAGTTTCCTATCCTGAGGGTATTTGAATAGGGTCAACAAATAACCTTGGAAAATAAATCTTACACCTACCTTTCTTTTGCACATTAACCCATTTTTAATTTGCAGTTTAAGACTGAAAAACTAAAATGGAAAGATTTTACTTTAATTATGATCAGTTTTTCTGATAGAAAGATAAAATTCCCCTTTGAATTGATTATAATCTATGTGTAGGCAAGCACAAAAGGTAGGTTTAGTGTTTTTAGGTACAGAGATTAATTTTCCTTATTATAACTTTTATTTTGGACGGAAGTGCTACCTTCAAAACTTAAATCTGAATGCATTAGATAATGTGTAGGAGTCAAGGGGGGATCTTGTTTTGAAATGGATTTGCATTCAGTAGGAGTGTAGGGGGAGGCCTGAGATCCTGCTTCCAGAGGGTGCTGCTGCCTAGAGACTAAGGACCACATTTTGCAGAGCAGGACTTGAAAGGACTACTTGCTAATACAGCACTGTAGTTTGAAAAACCAATCTTGGTTTCAGATTTCCCACTAAATGTTTTTGGAAAGTTTAGGGAATAATTAAAACAAATAACTTATATGAGCAGGATCCAAATACTACATTTATTTGGATGTTGAACTAATCTAGAAAGTCCTTCTTTTCCACCTTTTCTGAATTCTTCCCATCTCTCTTCCCTTTCCTTCTTGAATATTTCAATTCAGTATTGAAAAGTGGGGGCTAAATGACACAAATGTTTCTTGATTTTATTAAATTAAACACACACAAACACACGCACACACTCTTTAGTTCTATGTACTTTGCCTAATTACTAGCAATAAAACTCAGTAAAGAGATTAAGGCTTATGTTCTACTTGGAGGAAATTGTAATTATGGTTATTAAGGCCTTTGGGTTTCTGTGTGTATTTTAAGCAAATTAAAATTTTTATTTTTTCTAAAGAGACAGTAACACTTCCCTGAAAAATTATGACCTTTGCTGGGGTATGCATATGCGTTCAGTGCCTATGGTGCAAACGGCACATGGGCAACTTTGTTCTTGTAGATGAATCACAGACATTAAGGACTGTTTTTTCCTCCACTCCATATGTGAAATTAGGATAATGAAAAGTAGAAACTAAGAAGTGGAGAAAAGTAGTCCATTGTATTTTGCAACCAAAATTATTTTTTAAAATGTAATTATTACTTTCAATTCTTTAAAACATTTTAAGGCAGAATAATTGTCACTTAACTTTTATTTCCAAAGTAATTTTGTTTTCTATTAAGGTAATATGGGTTTGTTGTAAGACTTTATGAAATGCCGAAGAGTATACAGAAAAATGATGGATTCATTCTACTTCCTTGCATTAATCACTTTAATGTTTTTGCATCTGTATTTCTAAGATATTTTTTTGGTGTGTATTTAGAATATAGACATTTCCTAAGACACATGCCCAGGGGTGCAGAAAAGTTGCTTTATTTTCTACACTTGAGTTTGGTGTCTGTCTCGAAGCCTTGTTCTTCTTAGTAGTGGAAAATTAATCCTGGTAAATTCGAGTACTCTGTCAATTAAATGTTTTTCCATTTTCATCCCCAGATGAGTTCTGCCCTTTCCTCCTTCTCCACCACTGGCTTCTCAGCAAGGTTTGCATCAGGCTTGTCTGGGCAGAAAAAGCAGTGGGGGGCCTCCATCATCCTGGCATCACTCTGCATTGTTGTGCGTGGTCAGCGTTGGTCTGGACTCTTCCACAGCTAGCCCTGCACACTAACGCCAGGACCTCAGTTCATGCCCGCGAGGTCTCCGCCCTCTGGCCCTAACGTGTGGTCTTTCTCAGCCCCATCTGAGCTCTTCTTGGCATGTGAGGTAATTTCAGATGGTCTCCTGGACTGCTTTGGGCTTGAGAGGCCTTCGCAGGCTCTCCGTACCTCACTCCCATGTCTCCATCTCGTGGCTCTTAAGTGTCCAGCTTGGAAGCACACACCTAGATGTGCCTGCATTCTTGGGTTTCACATATATCTTCTGGTCTGACTCTCTAGCTTATCTGGACAGGATATGAATATTCTTTTGTGCAGCCATTCCCCTAAGGTTAGGGCATACGACCCTTGGTAGAGACACACTCCGCCTAAACTGAGTGTTCTCTTCTTCCTCCTCTACCTGGCAACTCATGGAGTCTTTATCCTGTCTAAGCAGGTAATTGGCTCTGATAATCTTTCATGCTTATTTAGGACAGAAACTTTTGTTCTCTGTGAATTTGACTCCTGTTTTTGAAAGTCAAAACTCAGTGTCTCATAACGTGGTGAAATGAAAGGAATGGGAAGGTTTTGTTTCTTTTAAGAGTTTTAAAATCTCTGCCTTATGATCCAGTGATCCCACTGCTGGGCATACACACCGAGGAAACAGAATTGAAAGAGACACGTGTACCTCAATGTTCATTGCGGCACTGTTTATAATAGCCAGGACATGGAAGCAACCTAGATGTCCATCAGCAGATGAATGGATAAGAAAGCTGTGGTACATATACACAATGGAGTATTACTCAGCTATTAAAAAGACACATTTGAATCAGTTCTAATGAGGTGGATGACGCTGGAGCCGATTATAGAGTGAAGTAACCCAGAAAGAAAAACACCAATACAGTATACTTATACATATATATGGAATTTAGAATGATGGTAATGATAAACCTGTACGCAAGACAGCAAAAGAGACACAGATGTATAGAACAGCCTTTTGGACTCTGTGGGAAAGGGAGAGGGTGGGATGAGTTGGCAGAGTGGCAGTGTAACATGTATGATATCATAAGTGAAACGAATCACCAGTCTAGGTTTGATGCAGGATGCAGGATGCTTGGGACTGATGCACGGGGATAATCCAGAGAGAAGGTGTGGGGCGGGAGAGGGGAAGTGGGGGTCAGGATTGGGAGTTCATGTACACTCGTGGCTGATTCATGTCAATGTATAGCAAAATGAATACAGTATTGTAAAGCAAAACAAACATTTTAAAAAATGGGTAAAATAAAATAAAATCTCATTTGGAAACTTAAAATTTGAGTATTTGCACTTCTTTGAGAAACTCTTCCCTGAGCCAGTGAATTCCACTTGTTTATTTGAATAAAGAAAAACCTAAGGACTATGGACTAAGAAAAAATAATCAGTTATAGTTCAGAATATAATGCCATTATACACATGTATGTGTTTTTAAATCAAACGAGTCCTGTATCATTTTTATAATTTGCCTTCTCACATTTTTCTATATCAAAAGAGCCTTCTTTGCATGATAACATTGCTATATATAACAAATGATCTTTAAAATCAGTATTTTAGATCTAATATAAATTATTCAGTATTCTATTGCTGGACATTTTGGCAGTTTACTACCTTTTTACTATAAAAACAAATGCTGTGATGTGAATTTTATACTTTATGTATTTGTCCATTTCTTTCTGTAGGATTCCTGAAAGTTACATTGCTGGGTCAAAGGGAAACTACAGTATGGCTAAATTATACTCTAGAAGATCTGTACTAACTCACGTTACTACCAGGAGTATATGAGGTCATTTTCTAAACCCTTATTGATAGTTTTTAATCAGCCAACTCCTAAACTTTAATGTATCATGAGGTTGACTGCCTGTTTTAATTTGCATTTTTTGTCACTAGTGAGGTTGAACATGTTTTCATGTACATTTTTCCATTTCTTTGATCAATGTTTAGCAGTTTAAGTTCCTGCTTCCTTTTCTAAGAGAACCATTCTCCATGTTGATCTGCTGCTGCTGCTGCTGCTGCTGCTAAGTCGCTTCAGTCGTGTCTGACTCTGTGCGACCCCATAGATGGCAGCCCACCAGGCTCCCCCGTCCCTGGGATTCTCCAGGCAAGAACACTGGAGTGGGTTGCCATTTCCTTCTCCAAGGCATGAAAGTGAAAAGTGAAAGTGAAGTCGCTCAGTCGTGTCTGACTCTTGGCGACCCCATAGACTGAAGCCTACCAGGCTCCTCCGTCCTTGGGATTTTCCAGGCCCATGTTGATCTACAAGTATTCAATACACAAAAAAATGTACTCTTTTTGTATGTTGCTATAATTTTTTCCAATTTGTTTCTTTGTTAATAAGTATTTTTTTGCAATTTCTGACTTTGTCACACAGCCTTTCAGGAGATTCTTTTGCTCTGTGAACATAGAATTTAAAATAGGTAAGCCATTTTACCTTTCACTTTTCGGTTTCATGCATTGGAGAAGGAAATGGCAACCCACTCCAGTATTCTTGCCTGGAGAATCCCAGGGACAGAGGGGCCTGGTAGGAGGCTGTCTATGGGGTCGCAGAGAGTTGGACACTACTGAAGCGACTTAGCAGCAGCAGCGAGCCGTTTTACAAAGTGTGTGTGTGTGTTTTTAATCACATATGTATGAAATTTAGGTACATTTAAATGTTTATAGTAGTTTAATACTTTATTTTGTTTTTCACTGATATTTCTTATGTAATAATCCTATTTTTCTTTATGCCAACTGGTCTCTACTAGGCTACAGTGAAAAAGTTGCTATTTCATGATTATTAACTCACAGAGAGGAAGTTACAGTGGTTTGTGAGATGCTGTACATCTCCCAGGCAGTAAGTGAATTGAATGTTAGGAAAATGTCGTCAATGAGAGCATTAACTTGAGTGTCTTATCTCTTTTTTGGAAGGTGATCCTTGAGGCCATTTGGCTGCTGTGTGTGTGAAGCTGGTCACATACTAGACCATGGAGAGTGATGAGCTGAAATGGACAGGGCATGTCTGTTTGATGGAGGCAACTGCCATATACCTCAGTTGATGGTTAGTAAGCAGGAATATTGGTATGATGCCCATACCATCTGATTATTCAAGAAAAAACAAGAAAGCTGAATTTCCAGAAAAAATATTTAGGGGGAAAACAAAGTCCTTCTACAGTCTGCCTAGGGCTCGTGGCCATCAGGTGGGAATCTCTGCTTTATATTCTTTCAAGGCAGAACTGCTATACGTAAATAGTGTCCCCTAGAGTTGGACAAGACTGAAGTGATTTAGCAGCAGCAGCAGCAGCAGCAGAGCTTTGTAGTGTACGACTTCATGTGGTGGCCTTAGAAATGCTTCTATTCCACAATGATAGACTGATTTTCCCAAAAAGTAGCTCATGTCACCCCAGCCCACTTCCTTGGGGTGTATGGGCATGCATACATGTGTCTGTGCTTGCACAAGTGCCTGTGTGTATGGGCCTGATAATTGCTTCTTAATGAGAGCAGACAATCCTTCATCATCTGTCTACTGGCTCCTTATCTTCCTCTTTGGCTCCACTCCTTTTTGAAATATGTTGCTCTCAGAGTAGTATGAGTAAAAATGAAAAGAATGAGAGGAAGAAACGTGTCTCAGCAACATCAAGTTGAGAATCCCTGAAAATGAAATGGAGACTTAGTGATTACAAAGTGATTAGAAGTATCTGTTGACAAAAATTCTTGACAATATGACTCCCCATTTCACCACATCAGGAAGCACATAAGGCAACTTACTCTGTTTTGGTGGTGATACTCAGTTTGCTCCCTTGGTTAATGTGGATTCAACCAAATCTCTTCACTATAAAGGCAACTTCCCCCTTTGGAATTAGTAAGTAATCTCCTGGGAGATTTTTTTTTTTTTTTCAGTAAACTTTTACCTAATGGTATTAGTTGATGATGGTCCCTGCCTGAATTAAATGATTGTGTCAATGGTGGCAAAATGGCATGTCTAATTGTATAGCCTGCCAGGCTCCTCTGTCCATGGAATTTTCCAGGCAAGAATACTGGAGTGGGTTGCCTCCCAGAGATCATCCAGGCCTAGGGATTGAACCTAACTTTCCCGTGTCTCCTGCATTGCAGGCAGATTCTTTACCCTCCGAGCCATCAAGGAGGAAGCCCAGATTATATGGCCATAGCCATTCAAATGCAGATTAAAGGATATTCCATAAGAAACTGGCCTGGATTCTAAAAAGCTCAATGTCAAGAAAGACAAAAAATAGTGGGGAAGGTGTTCCAAATTAAAAGGACTAAAGAAACAACCAAATGGAGCCCACAAGTTCTTAGTTTCTGGATAGATGGAAAAACAGAACGTTGGGTATGGCTGACAAAGTATGCATATAGACAGCATATTAACAATAATGTTTTCTCCATGCTAAATTTCTGAGGTCTGACAGTGATATTGTGAATATGTAAGACAATGTTCTTATTCTCCCAAGGTACATGCAGCATAATTGCATGTGAAGTATCGTGGTGTCTGCAACTTACTTGTAAATAATTTACCAAATATGAGCATATTATTTCTGTGTCTTTCTATCTGTAGATCTCTGTGTATAAAGAAAGAGACATAGATGCATAGGTAGGGAGAGAAAGCAAGGGATATTATGTTTTTAAATAATTAGGCTAATTTTGAAATAATTTGTTCTTAGTGACTTATAAATACCAAGATAGGTGTTTATATTAATTATTTTAAACTATAAGTGCTTACACTGCAGTGACCTAAAGCATCTTCTAGAATCTGGAGTTCTTGAAATTCAATTTTCCCAACTTATTGAAAATGAGACACTTATTCATGTCCCATCTTTAAAGCCCTCCATTTTTTCAGGAATTAATTTCTTAATATTAAAAAAAGATATATTTACTAGGATCTTCTTGCCTATCTCATATTCACTATTTTTTATTAATCTGTGATATTTTTCTCTTTTCATATCCTTATTTTTTTAATATTTTTATTTATTTAAATTTTTGTTTTTACTTTATTTTGCTTTATAATACTGTGTTGGTTTTGCCATACATTGACATGAATTAGCCACGGGTATACATGAGTTCCTGCAGCTGGGCATACACACTGAGGAAACCAGAATTGAAAGAGACACGTGTACCCCAATGTTCATCGCAACACTGTTTGTAATAGGACATGGAAACAACCTAGATGTCCATCAGCAGATGAATGGATAGGAAAGCTGTGGTACATATACACAATGGAGTATTACTCAGCCATTAAAAAGAATACATTTGAATCAGTTCTAATGAGGTGGATGAAACTGGAGCCTATCATGTCTTTATTTTTAATAAATATAAAATGGAAGCAGAAAATAAGTTTTCTGTCTTTTCATCTACTATTACATTATATCTTAAAAGTTGAGCTTAACAATGTCATCTTGTTAATTTTGCTCTTAAAAAATGTTTCCCATAAATCTTAGGAAACTTTAGCCTTCTTCACATTTCTTTGTGATTTTTCTGTTTTTCTCATGAATATATCCTTTTGTACATGTTACTCAAATGTTTAAATTCATCAGAGGACTTCCTATGAAACCTTATTGAATGCTATAGAATATCATATCATTCATTTTTTTCCTCATTGAGATTATGTTAAGTAAAGTAGTATTTTGAAAATATCCTCTTAATTCCTTTTCTAACTTAGAAATGTTGGCTGCAAAGCCAATCCTGTATCCTTCCAAACTTAAAAAAGAAACCCATTCTTAAAGTCTTGGATTTTACTTCTACTTTTGCAGTTCTATATATTCTATACTTATAAATCCCTGAACTCTGAACTTCCAGATGTTCAAGCTGGTTTTAGAAAAGGCAGAGGAACCAGAGATCAAATTGCCAACATCCGCTGGATCGTGGAAAAAGCAAGATAGTTCCAGAAAAAACATCTATTTCTGCTTTATTGACCATGCCAAAGCCTTTGACTGTGTGGATCACAATAAACTTTGGAAAATTCTGAAAGAGATGGGAATAGCAGATCACCTGACCTGCCTCTTGAGAATTCTGTATGCAGGTCAGGAAGCAACAGTTAGAACTGGACATGGAACAACAGACTGGTTCCAAATAGGAAAAGGAGTACGTCAAGGCTGTATATTGTCACCTTGCTTATTTAACTTATATGCAGAATACATCATGAGAAACGCTGGGCTGGAAGAAGCACAAGATGGGAATCAAGATTGCTGGGAGAAATATCAATCACCTCAGATATGCAGATGACACCACCCTTATGGCAGAAAGTGAAGAGGAACTAAAAAGCCTCTTGATAAAAGTGAAAGAGGAGAGTGAAAAAGTTGGCCTAGAGCTCAACGTTTAGAAAACTAAGATCATGGCATCTGGTCCTATAACTTCATGGCAAATAGATGGGAAAACAGTGGAAACAGTGTCAGAATTTTTTGCGGGGGGCTCCAAACTCACTGCAGATAATGATTGCAGCCATGAAATTAAAAGACGCTTACTCCTTGGAAGGAAAGTTATGACCAACCTAGATAGCATATTAAAAAGCAGAGACAGTACTTTGGCAATAAAGGTCCATCTAGTCAAGGCTATGGTTTTTCCTGTGGTCATGTATGGGTGTGAGAGTTGGACTGTGAAGAAAGCTGAGTGCTGAAGAATTGATGCTTTTGAACTGTGGTGTTGGAGAAGACTCTTGAGAGTCCCTTAGACTGCAAGGAGATCCAACCAGTCCATCCTAAAGGAGATCAGTCCTGGGTGTTCTTTGGAGGAACTGATGCTAAAGCTGAAACTCCAATACTTTGGCCACCTCATGGAAGAGTTGACTCATTGGAAAAGGCCCTGATGCTGGGAGGGATCGGGGGCAGGAGGAGAAGGGGACGACCAAGGATGAGACGGCTGGATGGCATCACTGACTTGATGCACATGAGTTTGGGTGAACTCTGGGAGTTGGTGATGGGCAGGGAGGCCTGGCGTGCTGCAATTCATGGGGCGCAAAGAGTCAGACACGACTGAGCGACTGAACCGAACTGAACATTATAATTCTCAGCAAATGCTTCCTTGTGTTCCAGTTAAGTATTGGGTGTCTCCTTTTGGTGTTTCTGCTGTTATCTGAAAGGTAGGTTGTCAATAAGATAGGCCATGGTTTATCTGACATACAAGCACAAAGAGTCCAGCCTCCCCCAACTGTGTGCAGACACCTGCACGTGTCCTGTTTCCTTTGGATATTCTCCTCCAGCTGGCAAACTCCTGGTCTCTCTTCAAGACCCAGGTCATCTTACCACCTATATCTTAGCTCTCTAGGATGAATCTCTTCTCTATCCCTATGCACTTGGCAGCGTGCACAGAAAATACAGCTTAAAATCCATAGCACCTTAGTGAATGAACAACAACACCTTTAAAGGCTCTCAGTGAACAAATCTAGGATAAGTTGAGCACAAACATAACAGATGATAGTACAATGAACAAAATCTGTGATTCCCTACGGATATAAACAAACAAGCAGACCAACAAATGAGGGAGAAGAGAAAGCTCATTCCAATACCAGAATGCCCCCTGATAAATGGGGAAGAATGACGGAGTTAGAGAATCACCTTTGAGAGTCATCCAAAGAATAGTTGATTCAGGCAAGAACCATTGGGCTACACAGGTGGCTCAGTGGCAAAGAATCCACCTGCAGTGCACGAGACACGAGTTCAGTCCCTGGGTCAGGAAGGTACCCTGGAGGAGGAAATGGCAACCCACTCCAGGATTCTTGCCTGGAGACTCCCATGGACAGAGGAGCCTGGTGGGCTACAGTGCATAGGGTTGCAAAGAGCTGGACATGACTTAGTGACTCATAGGCACGCACATCAAGCTAGTTCAGTTCAGTCACTCAGTCGTGTCTGACTCTTTGGGACCCCATGGACTGCAGCACACCAGGCCTCCCTGTCTATCACCAAGTCCCAGAGTTTACCCAAACTCACGTCCATTGAGTTGGTGATGCCATCCAACCATCTCATCCTCTGTTGTCCCCTTCTCCTCCCACCTTCAGTCTTTCCCAGCAGCAGGGTCTTTCCCATCATCAGAGCTGATGAGTCAGCTCTTCTCATCAGGTGGCCAAAGTATTGGAGTTTCAGCTTCAGCATCAGTCCTTCAAACGAATATTCAGGACTGATCTCCTTTAGGATGGACTGGTTGGATCTCTGCAGTCCAAGGGACTCTCAAGAGTCTTCTCCAACACCACAGTGCAAAAGCATCAATTCTTCAGTGCTCAGCTTTCTTTATAGTCCAACTCTCACATCCATACATGACCACTGGAAAAACCACAGCCTTGACTAGATGGATCTTGGTTGGCAAAGTAATGTCTCTGCTTTTGAATGTGCTTCTAGATTGGTCATAACTTTCCTTCCAAGGGGTAAGCATCTTTTAATTTCATGGCTCCTCATCAAGGAATACTAAAACCAGTGTGGAAGTTTGAAGAACAGGATGGATACTTAGTCTCACTATATCTCCTCAAAAAATATGTCTTCTAGAGCAGCAGTTCCCAACCTTTTGGCACCAGAGACCGGTTTCGTGGAAGACAGTTTGTCCAGTGGGGGGAGGTGGGATGGTTCAGGCAGTAATGCCAGCAGTGTGGAGGGGGTGGTGCAGGTAACATGAGTGATGGTTCAGGCAGTGCCAGCGATAAAGTGAAAGTGAAGCTGTTAGCCTGCTCAGCTGTGTCCTGTTCTTTGTAACCCCATAGACTGTAGCCTGCCAGGCTCCTCTGCATGGAATTCTCCAGACAAGAATGCTGGAAGGGGTTGTCATTTCCTTCTCCAGGGGAACTTCCTGATCCAACCCAGGTATCAAACCTGGGTCTCCTGTATCACAGGCAGTTCTCTACCATCAGGGAGCTGCAGATGAAGCTTCGATCAGTTCCTAACAGGTCCAGAGCCAGTATCAGCCCTGGGGTTGGGGCCCCTATTACAGAGGGTTAAATAGTGACCTTATAATATAGAAACCTGTCAGGTACAACTTTAGCCAAGGGATCAAAATTAGTATCACAAGTATAGCAACCAAATTCATCAAGTGCTTCTTGATCTGCACAGAAAAGGCCATAACATCACTTCACATATTATCCCCCAAATGTGAGATCAGTCACTGAAATAGATATCCTATAAACAACTGACCTGTTCTCTTCCAAAACATCAAGCTCACAAAAGAGGAACTGTTCCAGAATAAGGGAGACTGATAGGTATGACAGCCTGTTGCAATGCATAATCTTGGATGGGATTCTAGTCTAGGAAAAAAGTAGATAAAAGGAACAGTATTTGGATAACTGAATATGGACTGCAGTTAGAACATAGTATCGGGTTATATCAATATGGAAGATATTATAAGACAATATCTTGTTTTAGAAATATATACAAACACTGAAATTTCAGTGTAGAATGTAACATCTACAACTTGTACTCAAATGGTTCAGAAAACAGTATATGAGTATATTTGTATATACAGGCATCAATGTAGGTCTCTATATACAAATCTATATTTGCAAACGGGCTTCCCAGGTGGCGCTAGTGGTAAAGAGTCTGCCTGTTGGTGCAGGAGATGCCAGAGACACAGGTTCGATCCCTGGGTCAGGAAGATATCCTGGAGAAGGAAAGGGCAGCCCACCCCAGTATTTTTGCTTGGAAAATTCCATGGACAGAGAAGCCTGGTGGGCTCCAGTCTATGGGGTCTCACGGAGTTGGACATGACTGGGCGAGCACGTCTGTAAACATGCACACACAGTTTTGCCACTTTTTGAGAGTGACCAGCTACTGTCGACAGTTTTCCAGCCGTGCATGTGCAATTTGCTTTTAGCTTCTTAGGCTTGGAGGAGTGAAGGAGAATTATGGCTGGGAGCAGAGGCAAAGGCTCTTGAACTCTGTGTCCCTCTGTCTGTACCGCGTCACTACAGTGCATCTTGAAAGTCTAGTTTGACTCATTTGGATGGTGCAGAGAGCCTTTCTAATTACATAGGTACACTTCCTGTGTACATCAAAGGCTCCTTGTCCAGGGCGGGATTTGTCTTCAAAGACAGTGAGGAGAGTGGCCCACTTGCAGGAAATTGCATGGTTTGGGGGTGATGTTTTTTTGAACTTATCAATTGGAGATTCCAGTTTTAAAAGTGCTGGCCTTTTGCTGTATGCCCAAACCGTTAAAAGACTTTCCATTTATAATTTTGAGGATTTCTCTTTAACTTCTGCCAGAAGAAACTTGTAACTCAGTTTCCCCCATTATCCTTCTTGCTATATCAGCAATTTGACTCTGAAGTGTTCTTGGGGATGACATCCTAATTTTGTTGATTTATGGGACTTAGTATAGTCCTGGTTATGTTAGGAAAGAATTAGTTTAGTACTCTTAGTGACTAATCATCAAAAGAATGCTTGATTATTTCCTTGTAGCTAAAAACAGAGCACAGGGGCAGTGAGCAAATTACAAGGGTACAGCCTAATTTGAAAGAAAGTTTTCACAGTTTTAATCTTGGTACAATGCATTTTTTCCCTAGGTGTTGTACATATATCTTTTAATAAGGAAATTAAAAGCTTGGCTTTGGAAATCAGAGGTCAGAGCTGGATTTAAATTTGTCACTAACAAAGTGTATGACTTTGGAAAGGTTTCTTAAACTCTCTAATCTGTTTATTCACTTCTGATAAAAATCATGAGTAATAAGCACTACTTTCAAAAATGATGAGCGCATATAGCCTGCAATTTGTCACTTAGTGTGTTCCTCTGTGTTCATTTTCTTCTCCTCCCATATTGATTTTCCTCATTTTCACTTCTTCTTGTTCTGAGTACACATAACTTCTTAGAACAAGAACAATTAAGTAGCTAGATTTCAAACTAAGGTATTGATTGCTATAAACTTAGCAAACTGACAAAGCATGTTAAGATAACTTTGATAAATGTTAAATGCAGGTGATTGATTTAAAAATTACTGAGAACTAAACCCTGTGTTGGTCTGAAGATTTAATAGTGAATCTTTCTAATTTTAATTAAGTCTATGTGGTATTTCACCCACAGTGACCTAGATCAAGTGTAATAAAGCTTTCACTTTTTATTTTTGCATCATAGTGTATTTCTGAATAATTGTTATACAGTAATGTTTGTCAGCCCCAAGGGTTTGCTAGTGTGTTTTTCATTAAGACAATGTAAATATTTTTTTTATCTTCATTTGAAGAGACATTTCTCTAGAACAGTGTAGCTAACAGTATTCATTCTCAATTTTAAAACATAGTGGTATAATCCACATCTAAAACACATGGATTCTTTAATCTGGTTAGTTATGACACTGGTGGTTCTTGAGGGCTGTGTTTATGACGCCAAATAAGCTATCCAGTTGACTTGCCATTTATTGTCTTAAAATTAAAATCGTGAAATAAGCAGCAGTCAGTTTCTATTCTAGGAAGCACGTGGTACATGAGAGACAGTTGAGTAACTTGTACACAGTGAGAATTCCATCATACCTTGTTTCTGGGATGACCCAGAGGGATGGTATGGGGAGGGAGGTGGGAGGGGGGTTCAGGATGGGGAACACGTGTACACACATGGCGGATTCATGTTGATGTATGGCAAAACCAATACAATATTGTAAAGTAAAAAAAAATATGAAAAAAAACTAAAAAAAAAAAAAATAAAAAACCAATTGAATCTTTGGGAGGGGCGGTTTCCTATAGGCAGTTGGGTAGGTCAGATACTATGGCACTTAGCTTACAGTATTTAGGAAGTATGCAGAACTTATTTTGAAATACTGTTAGTATAAGAAGTATTTAAGTACTTTATGGAATAGGAGTCCAGCTCTGTTTATGGGCAGTTTGGTTTTTTTCTATTTAAATAATTGGATTATCTCCTTGTGTAAACTTGGACTCATGTGAAAGTGGTGGTTTCACAATCTTCATAAATGTATATATTTAGATTGCTCATGTTTGAGTTACCATTAGCACCAACATTCTGTCAACATTTCCACAGGGTCTTTTAAGTATGTTGAGAAAGTCCCAGCCAACCCTTGACATGAGTAATCTATACTACACAGCAGTTTCTAGGCAGGGCTCAGAGGATCCCACACATTCTAACTTTAAACTTACATATCTTCTGGCATTAGAACAGTTTGATGGAGTAAATTTTTTTCCTCTGTCCAGATTCAAGCTGGTGGCTTATTGTATATAATGTAAGATATATCTTCCTTTGTTTCAAAACATCATATAACTTTGGGCAAATGAGCAATCTCAAAGCATCTTATATTGTTCTCTGACTTCATCACCTAATGAATGTTAATGGCCATAGCTGTTGTAGAAACTGAAGAGCTTATGCCTTTGCCCACGTTATTAGTTTAGTTTGGGGGTGAGCATGTTCAGATCCTTAATTGTACATTTTCCCGCGTTATCTGTCAGAGTTAACATTTAGTTTGAGAATATGCATTAAGGCTTTTGTGTCAGAGTTTGTGGTGGGAGTGAGGGGAAGAGGAATAATTCTTAAAGGGCTTGACTTCAACAGTGAGGGTTCATTATGAGAAATACTTCACTCTTTGGGGAATTGTATATGCTTACTTGAGGGCTTATGATTTTAATTTTTCATTAGCATCCATACATAGCTACTTTCATATTTCCTTGGGTCTTTTTACTTGATGTTGGGTGTTAATGACTGTTTTTGGAAAAATGTTTCTGGGTCTCATTTAATTCATTCAAATTCTTACTTTCTACTTGATGGTTAGTTGATGAGTGCATAGAACTGGCACATCAGAGTGCCCGTTTCAACCTTCCTTGAGCTTCTGGAACTCAGTGCTGCCAAACTCTCAGGATCAGAACCTGATGGGTACTGATTAAAAACAAACAAACAAAACACACTTAGGTACCTTGCATTGCAATGTAACGTGTGCATTCAGAAGCTCTTTTGAGAAATCTGTGGCTCACATCACCAGATGTGTAAACTGCATCTGCTTAGCTGCTTACATTTAGGGTGAACTATGTTGAAAGGATACTGCTTTGTCTCAAGGTAAAATGTGTTGCACCAAAGTAATTTTTCCTGATGATTCCAGTGACTGCTTTGGTGCAACCTTTCAATTTCCTCCAGTTTTAGCAGACTGCCTTGAATATTAATGATTTGATAAATTAGAAGGGGAATGTGTTTATTGTTTTCTGAATAGGTCCATTGTGCCCTCAAACAAACTCATGTAAGATTCCATCCACATTTATTTTGCAACCGTATCTTAGTTCATCATCTTTGTTTGACCTGCCTTCTGGGTATTCTGGGCTTCTCTGGGACATCTTAGTTAATTCAGACTTAAAGCATGCATGATACATGCCTCATACAAGCTTTCTGCTTCCTTGTAATGTGTTTTTTAAAAAATATTTCATCTGGCTAACCACACAACAGCCATGGCTAATCTTGGTTGTAAATGTATTTCTGAGGTGCCAATCTATGAGGATTATGACTCATGTGGTGCTAGCACTCAAGAGGAATTAGGAGCTTACAGTTGTGGTCCTTTCCCTCATTTTTTGTGATGATATTAGCACTTCGTGTGTTAAAATAAACCTGTAACTCTACTTAACTTTCTCCCTCCATATTTTAAAATCTCTAGTAGATTTGAGGTTTTGTACAGTAAGATACATACTTTGGTAGGAGCAGAAAAATCATCTAATTAAATTCCTTTAATCCCGATGTCATTAAGAATATTACCTGGTATCTCAGTTGGTAAAGAATCTGCTTGCAATGTAGGAGACCTTGATTCAATTCCTGGGTCAGGAAGATCCCCTGAAGAAGGGATAGGCTACCCACTCCAGTATTCTTGGGCTTCTCTGGGTGGCTCAGATGGTAAAGAATCTACCTGCAATGTGGGAGACCTGGGCTGGGAAGATCCTCTGGAGAAAGGAATGGCTACCCACTCCAGTGTTCTGGCCTGGAGAATTCCATGGACAGAGGAGCCTGCAGGCTACAGTCCCTGAGATCACCAAGAGTCAGACAGACTTTCTTTCAGAAAGTGAAAGTATAAAGTGAAAGTGAAGTCGCTCAGTTGTGTCGGACTCTTTGAGACCCCATGAACTGTAGCCTACCAGTCTTCTCTGTCCATGGGAGTTTTCAGGCAAGAATACTGGAATGGGCTGCCGTTTCCTTCTCCAGGAGATCTCCCTGACCCAGGGATTGAACCCAGGTCTCCTGCATTATAGGCAGACGCTTTACTGTCTGAGCCACCAGGGAAATCCTTAGGGAGGTCGTCACTTTCAGAGATGATTTCAGTATTTTGGGAGGCTTATAACATTTTACAAGTATTGTTTCCCTAAGGAATACTTCTGAAGTTAGGGATATATCCAGTCTTTCATTCCTAATTGACATGTTTTAGGTGGATAAGCAATGATATTATTAATTATCAACTAATAACATTTTCAGACACCCAATGGATATGGGTTTCTCAAAGCTTATACTTCTTGGAGAGGCTATAAGTTTCATAAGTCTTTTTCCTAAAAATATTGGTATCTATTGAAGCACTCATAACAAAAGATAAAAAATGATTCTGACAAGGTATGTTTCAATTCTTCTCATTTTTTTTTTCCTAGACTAAACTCAGGTTATTTTTAGCTCCCCTAAAACTTCAGTGGACATTTAGAAACTTACCTCTGTCAGAGCTTTATTAAAATTGTTCATTTTCACATCTGTTTTCTAAGGCATGATTATAATGCTGAATATCTAGCATGTTAAAATCTGTTGTCTTTGCATCAAAGATCAGATTACATATTTCATTTTTATCAACATTTAAAATTTAATGTAAAATAAAGTACCCTGAAAGATAGGTATTTCTCATTTTGGTCCAATTTTGCATGGCTCGTTCATTCATAATCTTGGTGGCTTAGTCAGGTTTGAGCTTGATAGTATACATGATTACAGGATTTTTTTTATCCCAGTGATGCCAAGTTCTAGTGGAAGGATCTATGCCCAACCTGATTTGTATAGGATCCGACAGGCAAGTTTTCTATTATCGGTGCAGGGATGGGTTTTTGTTTCCAAATATGTATCTTGAATTTGGAATTGGGTGGAGATAAATATTAGCAATTTTGTGATAGGATGGATCAATGAAGTTAATAATAAGTTCATTTGTTTTTGAAAAGCTGTTGAACTTGTAACATTATTTAACTTAAAAATATGGAATGAGGCTAAGATGCTATGCTAATAGCCTATTGTTCACTCTCATTATTTTCAGAATTAGAAATCTGTACCCTTTGTCAGGAATGGATGCTTTCAGCTAGTAAGAATTTAGATTTCTTCTTGTTTGGCAGGGCTTACAACAGAAACAGGGGAACACTTTTAAGAAGTATTAGGAGTATATTAGAAACAGATGGGCGTTCAGCACCTACATAAAATGTTCTATGGGATAAAATGTGCATAACTGGGTTTGTTTTAACAAAGGATCAAACTTAAAATATCAGGATTCATAAAAACCAAACTTACTTTGCAATTTAAGAGGAATACAAGTCACGTGATTAGAATTAAGAGTAAAGAGTTTTACTTAGGCTGTTTTTTTCTCCTTGTGTACTTATTAGTGATATAAGGAATTGTTACCTGGTTTCTGCCTCATGATTTTTGTTTTCTATACCCGTATATTCCTTTTTTCCCGTCAAGGAGATATGTGTGGATTTGTGTAATACCGTCTAACACCTTTTAGAGGATTTTTAATGTTTTATGTGATATATTTCATCCTTAGAATTTTGGGTGGGTCTAGATTTATAAAAGTGTTTTGGTTGGAATGATGAGGCCCTGGATCTCAGCAGGCTTCAGGGTTGGAAAAGTTGAAGCTTACGGGGAGAGCAAATAAACATGGACTTCAAAGCTGGGAATTAAGATCTGTTTGTTCACCTGCACACTTGAATTAAATCTCATAGAAATAGGCTGAGCCATTTGACTTATTAAGATCTTGACAAAATAAATTACTCTAGTCATGTTTAAAGGTCTAATTTTTGCTTGGCTTTAGATATATAGAGATAGGGGTGTGTGTGTGTGTGTTAGTCGCTCAGTCCGTCTGACTCTTTGCGACCCCATGGACGATAGCCTGCCAGGCTCCTCTGTCCATGGAATTCTCCAGGCAAGAGTACTGGAGTGGGTTGCCACATCCTCCTCCAGGGGATCTTACCAACCCAGGGATGGAACCCGGGCCTCCTGCATTGCAGGCAGATGCTTTACCATCTGAGCTACTAGGGAAGCCCGGAGATTGGTATAGTCACCATATAATGGATGAAGAAGTTCTTGTTTAATTTAGCTGCTGATTTACAACATAGAGGAGAGCAGGATAGTTGACACTGGACAGTGGCTAATTAAACCGAAAAATTTGTTTGAGGTTTGGGCCATGAAACTTCAAACTGCAAAAATTACATGTGTTCTTATCCTTCAGCTTTGAGGGACACTGCTGAAGGTTGAGGCAAGGGAAGAGACAGCACTCACGGCTGGGTGTGGCTCACATCACTTTTGTTTTAAGAGGATTCCTCTTATGTAGGGTTATAATGATATCTAAGATATGGACTCAGGTAAGTATTCCCTGCTTCATATTCATTGTCAGTTAAAGTTCAAGTAAATAAAGCAATGCATTTATTGATTTTAAGAAAACCTTTTTAAAAATGTGGAGTACACTTTGTTGACTCTGAAATCTTTGTGGTCAAGATGAAAGTTGACTTCTGATACATAAAAACAAAACAAAACAAAAAGCCTTTAATTTATAATGATTCTCTTAGCTCTGTAATTCTCTTTTCTCCATTCTTCTTACTATGGAGTGTGATTTTTAGTGATAGCTCTGGGTTTAACTTTTGAAATTTAAGTATAGCTTCATTTTTACTCTGTGATGACAGTGGTCCAGAGAACCTTCTCCTTAAACTATTTTGCTACATATGTAAATCTTCCAAGTTCTCTTTTTACTTATGAAGCTAAGTTTGGGATATGGATAACCCTGATATTACGTGTTCGTGTTTGTTGTTAAGTTGCAGAGCAAAAGGCAGCAGTGAAGTACTGCAGAGCGCTCTGCGATGTGGGGCTGCCTTTTGCTGAGCTCAGCCAGCAGCTCCTGTCTTTGCCTTAGTCTGCTAGTTGTTCCTACTTAAAGGCTCCCCCACCCCACCCCCGCCACAAAAGAGTCATGAGAGTCATAAATTACATCTCCAAATATCATGCCATAAGGGTCCTTCTGCTGAAGGTGGGTTATGTTCTTAGACAGCCCTGAAAATTAAATGAGCTGGATTCTTCCCAGTCACCACTTCCTCCGCCAAATTCACTTCATCCATCATAGAGCTGCTGAGTCTTTCTGATTCTGTTCCCTTCTCTCATGTTCTACATCCTACCCACCCTACTCTGTCTTTACCTCCTTCTTGGATGGAAGTTAGCCTGTGTCACAGTTTTTGAAATATATATTGATTCCTTACACCCTACTCTGAACAATAATAACAAAATCTTAAAATAAAACCTCTTCAGAGGCATCTGGGGAAATTGTAAATAGTCTAGGCTTATTTCCAGGGGCTTCACTGATGGCTCAGATGGTAAAGAATCCATCTGCAATACAGGAGATCCGGGTTTGATCCCTGGATCGGGAAGATTACCTGGAGAAGGGAAAGGCTACCCACTCCACTATTCTTGCCTGGAAAATTCCATGGATAGAAGAGCCTGACACGACTGAGCAACTAATACATTCACTTTTTATTTCCAATCAGCTATGTGTAAACGCTTCACAAATTGTAATTATTTCATGAGAGTAAGGCATAATAGAAATCTTATGATGAGAATAAAAGCAGAAAAATGACCCTACAGTAGAAGGGAGAGAGAAGTAGAGAAAGATAGGTGGGGCAAAGGGTAGGGTGGTTAGGGTGTCTAAGCTCGAGGTAGCAAGGGCCTGACCTCTAAGAAGATTAGTGGAAATCACAAGAGTGAGGGTTCAGACTACATCTTCAGAAGACATTATCATGGGAGCTAGAAGAGGAAGAAAACTTTGAGTAAGGACCCAGACACAGGAGCTGGGAGGCCCAGAGACTGAGAATGAGGTCTTGAATCGAGGCTCTATAAACTGGCTGTGGTCTTCATAAAACAGTGTTGGGCATAATTGAATGAATGGTGTTGGTGGGAGGCTACAGATAAAACTGACACTTCCAAGAAACATGAGTGGTATTGGTCTGGTTCATTGGTAGGAGAGGATGCTCACAGCCTGATGAAATTTGAGCAAGTTATCATACCTCATGTAAAGTCTGATCACAGTTATGAAAATTCCCAGTTACATATTATAACTGTTGTATAAGTGTACATATATAAAGGGGTATCTGGAAAGTTTGTTATGATTTTATTAGGGATTCTATATGAGGAGGTGACTTTCCATTTGATTTGATTCTTTTTTGCTCCACAGTTGCAGGTTAAAGAAAACAAGTGGTAAATAAGAAATTAGTTGGGAAGCATTGATAGGCTTGCAAGCAAGAAAAAGTCCATAAAATAGATTCACTATGTAGATAAAAGCAGTTGAACAGTTGATAGAACAAAGTCCTAGAATAGGTGGGAAGAAGCAGATCTCAGTGGCCAGTGCAAAGGCTTGTCTTGGCCTTGGTTTCTGATCCTGAGTACCTTAGTTCTTTTTTGGCTTCTTCTCTGAAATGTTAGGTTAAGCCCTTGTTTTGGGGATCTCTCTGGAGGAGAGACTGTAAGAATAATCAGGGAACCCTGGAGAAGCGGGGAGAGAGTGTTTGTGGAACTGAAACCTAGGAAGAATTGCTCCAAGTAGAGGTAAATATATTGGATACTGAAACATGCTAAGTAAAGGATGGGTGTGGTATACAGCATACTTCGTGGTATCGCTGCTAGTCTGAATACTGAATGTTTATTTCTTAAGCAATAAAGATTATATGTAGGGCAAATAGGATTGTAGTCTCAAAGTGGAAAGTTTCAATAATTGATGAATTTTCTATTCCTTCTTAAGACTTTTGTGGGCTAACTCAGTAAAAGGAAGTCAGTGTGGCCTTATATATCTTGTTGTATTTATGACCTTGCTTGGTATAAGGATAACTAAGTCTGAAGTTGCTCAGTCGCGTCCGACTCTTGGCAACCCCATGGACTGTAGCCTTCAGGCTCCTCCGTCCACGGGATTTTCCAGGCAAGAGTGCTGGAGTGGATTGCCATTTCCTTCTCCAGGGGATCTTCCTGACCCAGGAATCGAACCCGGGTCTCCCGCATTGCAGGTAGACGCTTTACCGTCTGAGCCACCAGGGAAGCCCAAGGATAACTAAAAGTTACATGAATTTTTCATATTTTAGAAATTGTACTGGGATTTCAAGTTGTATCATTTTTAAACTTTATACCAGGACTAGAAACAGAATGTTTTCTTTAATTATCCTTTTTGTCACTAACTGTAGTGAACTTCATGAGGTTTATGTATTTCAGATGCTATTTATTTCTTACATGTTTCTTACCTTTTGTGGTACAGTTCTTTAAAACTATTTTCTAGATAAGTCCCTCTCCCAGTCTACCATTCAGCTTGTCCATAAATTTTTTTTCAGCTTTAGAGTTTTAATTTCTTTCTCATTTGTATATTTTATGGTACTGTTTCTTCCTGCATGTGACTTCTAGTCATTCCATCCCTTCCAATATGCTAAAGATACTCACTTTAAGGTTATTTTCATAATGTTCTTTCTTATTCTTTAGGTATGAAATCTCTTACTCAGACTGATTGTTCCTCATGGGGGTTTGCTTGCACATTTTGATGTTAAGGTGGTTTTCCTTAAGTCCCAGGTGTCAGGGTTGTAGAAAATTTCTATAGGGTCATTTCATACTTTTTTTTTTCTTTATGGATATTCCTGGATCTAACCTCTTGACTTAGAAACCCCATTCTACATTGATGATTTGAACTTGGATCCCCCACTTGGATGTCTCGTAGATTTGGTGTAATTATTTCTCATGGATTATATTTTTCTCTCCTCCTGTATGTCCCCTAATCCAGGGTTGGAAACGTTTTCTCTGGCCAGTTGGAAGTGGGGCTTCTAATACTTGTTTCATGGAAAAACAGCCCTCATGACTCCACTCTACACAGGGACAGATGTTAGCTCTTTACATGCACACTTCTTTACTTATTTACACTGAAGCATAGTTACTCACAATACTGTTAGTTTAGTGTTTACAGCAATGTGACTTGGCATGCATGTTTTCTTGGTTTGGACTCAGGACTCTGCCATGAGGTCTGCCTCTCTCTGCTTCAACCTCTCCAGCCATTTAGTCTGAGCTTTCAGCCTCAAGTCTGCCTCTGGGTTTCCTCTTTGTGGCTAAGTTCAGTTGTGTTTTAACCTTTTTGTTTTTTCCTAAATGGCCAAGGTTATTCTGTTTAGCATTTCTATATGATTAGAGCAAAAGGAAAAGAGATGCTTGTCTTTTCAGCGTGTTGTGCTGACCAGAAGTCTAACCATATTCGTATTTAAGCATGTATTCTTTTTTCTTTTACAGCTAGTTATGTATCAAATCCCATTTGCAAGGGTTGCTTGTCTTGTTCAAAGGACAATGGGTGCAGCCGATGTCAACAGAAGTTATTCTTCTTTCTTCGAAGAGAAGGCATGCGCCAGTATGGAGAATGTCTGCATTCCTGCCCATCCGGGTACTATGGACATCGAGCTCCAGATATGAACAGATGTGCAAGTAAGCAGTTGACTTTTGTCCACCCTATTTTACTGCTTATGCAACTTAGGGGGAGTTAAAAGTTGAAAATTTTGATTAAGTATGTTTTTAATGTACTACAGAAATAGTTTAAGCTTAAAGTTAAAAAAAAATGAGTAGGGTGGGATAAGAACACTTTTACTTTATCTTTTGTATAGAAATGTATTGTCCATGGGGCTTCCCTGGTGGCTCAGTGGTAGAGAATCCACCTGGCAAAGTAGGAGACATGAGTTAGAGTTAGACAAGAGTTAGATCCCTGGGTTGGGAAAATTCCCTGGAGAAGGAAATGGCAACCCACTCCAGTATTCTTGCCTGGACAATTCCATAGATAGAGGAGCCTGGCAGGCTACAGTTCATGGGGTCACAAAAGAGTTGGACACGACTCAGCGACTAAACAAAAATGAATATTGTACATACACAAATTTTAAGATTATGTAAGTACTTTTTCATAACGTGTGTCTTGTTCAAAACATGGTAGGCAGATCTTTGTAAGACATACTTGCTTAGCACTTATCAAAAAATAAAGGACTTTAAATACCTTTATACTGGGAACATCCTCTTGAGTTTTACCACAGTATCTGAGGCTTCTTTTTCCTCTTATACTTAAGTTTGTAATACCTGACACTGGAGTGGATTGCCATTTCTTTCTCCAATGCATGAAAGTGAAAAGTGAAAGTGAAGTCGCTCAGTCGTGTCTTAGCGACCCATGGACTGCAGCCCACCAGGCTCCCCCATCCATGTGATTTCCCAGGCAAGAGTACTGGAGTGGGGTGCCATTGCCTTCTCCGAATTTAATACATTAATTTAAAGCACCATTACTGATAAAAGATGTAATGAAAATATTTAGTTTACTTCAAAGTATTTTAAGTTTAGCAACTATAAAAAGGTCATTAGGGAATGTCATTCTATGGATAGGAATACAAGTACAATTTTAAATTCAAAAATCATTTATCATTATAGCATGATTCTAAACTTCTAGGTAAATGGTAGAAATTGGAGTTTTTAAAAAATGCAATAACAAAGGAACATCCCCTTTTTTAAAGAGCTCAAATTTTAGAGGATAGAATGGGTGAGGAAAAGGGGAACATGGAGTGAAATGACAGATGGGTAAGAAGTTTAATCATAATTCAATGTACTAAGCACTAGATCAGCAGGCAACCAGTGTGTTATGGGAGTGACTTAATTACCTCTAGCACATTGTGCATGACTGTTAAATCAGCTGAGGTCTTTAGGTAAGAAGAGTGTGTGAGTTTTATTGTCCAAGGACAATGTTATTTTGGAAGGAGGCACAATTAATAGAGGAAGATTAAATAGAATCTGGGAGGAAGAAACAACACATTTGAAAAAATGTGTTTGGGCAATGAGAAGTCTCATTTATGGTGCTGTTGGCATCTTGACAAGGCACAAGTCCTGCACTGCTGGTCACTGAGCATTCTTAGTCTCTGCTCCTTAAATCATCTTCATTCCCCCAAATCACCATGGCAATAAAGTTATCCCCAGACATTTCCCAACACCTCCTAGGGGAACAGTACCACCCCTGGAGGAGAACCACTGAGTAGTAGGTGCTTTGTGTGAGGTATGGTTGGAATTGATGATGAAAAGGGAGGCTTGAGTGCAAATAATAAAGGTCTTGAGTGCCATGTTAAGAAGTCTGGATGTTATCTGAGGGTTTTGAGCAGGCTGTGAACTAGAGCAGTTGCTTTAAGATAATTCTTGCAGAAGTGCAGAAGATGAGTTGGAGAAGCCTACTGTAACAATTGCAGATGTGAAATCTTATTCTGATGAGAAGTTTGTGGGCAGTGAATTTCAGAGATTTAGAATCAATGAGACTTAGTAACTAACTAATTTCACAGTACAGAGAGAATGAAATTTGATCATAGGGTTTCTGGCTAAGGTGATTGGCTGAATAGTTTTGCCATTAGCATAGATAGAAATATATAGTCTTACAGGAAATTTGCATGTATTGATACTTCCATTTCATAGAATTATTTGGATTAATAACTAGACAGACACAGCTCCCCCAAAGTATCAATACATAGATCAAATCTTTCAAATATGTACCTTATCCTTAAAGTGTATGATTTGAGGCAGCTAATAATGAGTATTCTCATAGTTTTTGAACCACCTGTAGGAGAACGGGGCCAACTTGAAATGGATTCCTGTTCAGATTGCTTTAGACCACCTATGTGGTGGCAGTGAGGATCTGAGCCCATGAATGGTCTGTGTGGGTGCTTATTCTAGACTAACACTGTACAGGGAAGATGAGACAAGAGTTCAGATGGCTCGGCACTTATTCCAAGTTCTATGCTTAGCATTCTATACACTGTGTATGGACAGGAGGGTGGCCATTAATGTTTCGCTCCATCTGGGACACTGGGGACTGAAAGTGGCTGCTCTTAACAACTATGCAGGGACATGGGGCATAAACCAGGATTGTCTTGGGCAAATGGGAATGGATAGTCATTCAGCAATATCTCAGGCTATCAACAGGGTCTTCCTTAGAGAGACACTTGAGACAGGGGTTAACACATACATTTTGGCTAAGGTGACCTCTTTTCTCAGAAACAGAGAGGAGAGCAGTGACTGTAAATCAGCCTTAGAAAGAGAATCTCCATGTGAAAATGGGTTTGCCATGGTTATACTTATTGTAAGTGAATGCAATCAATGTTGCAATTTACTGACCTAGAAATCATTACTTATTTGGTACAAGCGGGAAGTGCTTATTAACAAGGCTCCCGTGAAGCAAAGTGAAAGTGGAAGATGATTTCTTAATTCTCAGTATATGACTTCAGATGACCACGGTTTGTTCTTAGTAATATTGGCTCCTTTTCATAGGTACTTGGCATATGTTGCATGTTACTTATATTTTATACAGAGGATGATACACTCCACTCTATTAGATTCTTTTGCCATATATAGGCCATTACAGTTTTGAGAAGCATGTCCTGTGCTATAAGTAGGTTCTTATTAAATAAGTTATCTATTTTACATTATAGTAGTGTGTATATGTCAGTCCTAATCTCCGAATTTATTCCTCGCCCTACTTATCCCCTGGTAATCATGAATTTGTACTCTACATCTGTGACTCTGCTTCTGGCTTGTAACTCACTTCATTTGTACACTTTTCTAAGTTTCCATAGCATATGATAGTTGTCTTTCTGAGTCTGACTTCAGTCAGTATGACAATCTCCAGGACCTTCCGTGTTACTGCAAGTGGCATTATTTTGTTCTTTTCTTTGGCTGACTAATATCCTGGCTTCTTTTCTTGATGTTTTGTGCATATTTATGTCATTTTTTCCTTAGTAATGTTTCATCCTATCTTGTAATTTGTTTTTACTTGATGTGTTATGAACATTTTTCCTTGTCGTTAACCATGAGTGCATGTTTTCTACTGAATAGATAACCATAATATATCTAGCTAATCATCTATTGAAAATTTGCTTTCAGTTTTTACCATCATAAGCAGTTATATGAAGAATTTCCTTGTATATAGATTCTTTTGTTTATACACACATATGTAGTTTTATGCATTTTCTGATTTATTTTCATAAGATAAACTTTTAAACATAGCACATTTTCCCAGCTTTATTGAGATATAATTGAGATACAAGCATAATGCAAATTTCAAAGATTTTTTTTGTATATGTTGCCAAATGGTCTTCTGGGAAAGTTGTGCCTGTTTACATATTTAGGATAGCAGATATTTTCCCTTGCTTCTCACCAACAATGGGTACTAGTGACAAAAAGTATAAAACATACTTTTTTCTTTTAATATGCTTTTCTATGATACAAATGCTCAACATTCAGAAAACTAAGATCATAGCATCCAGTCCCATCACTTCATGGCAAATAGATGGGGAAACAGTGGCTGACTTTATTTTTCTGGGCTCCAAAATCACTGCAGATGGTGATTGCAGCCATGAAATTAAAAGATGCTTACTCCTTAGAAGGAAAGTTATGACCAACCTAGATAGCATATTAAAAAGCAGAGACATTACTTAGCCAACAAAGGTCCGTCTAGTCAAGGCTATGGTTTTTCCAGTGGTCATGTATGGATGTGAGAGTTGGGCTGTGAAGAAAGCTGAGTGCTGAAGAATTGATGCTTTTGAACTGTGGTGTTGGAGAAGACTCTTGAGAGTCCCTTGGACTGCAAGGAGATCCAACCAGTCCATCCTAAAGAAGATCAGTCCTGGGTGTTCATTGGAAGGATTGATGTTGAAGCTGAAACTCCAATACTTTGGCCACCTAATGTGAAGAGCTGACTCATTGGAAAAGACCCTGATGCTGGGAAAGATTGAAGGCAGAAGGAGAAGGGGATGACAGAGGATGAGACAGTTGGATGGCATCACCGACTCAATGGACATGGGTTTGGGTGAACTCCGGGAGTTGGTGATGGGCAGGGAGGCCTGGTGTGCTGCGGTTCGTGGGGTCGCAAAGAGTCGGACACAACTGAGCGGCTGAACTGAACTGATGATTCAAATGAAGGTAAACATTTATTTTTCACATGAATATTGGCATTGTAGACTATTTGCCAGAATCTTTGGCCTTCTTTTTCATCTATTTGTACAACTGTTTCCTTAGTAATATAAATAAAAACTTCAAATGAAGTGTAAAAGAGAACGATATATTCACAGATTATAAATGGAGCATTCAGTGAATTACCACAAAGTGGACACACATATGGTACCACTACTGGAGAATAAATGTTAACAGCACCCCCCAGGAACCCTCATTGTATCCTTAGCAATTACTCCCCTTTCTCCTACTCCAACAAAACTGGTATCCTGACTTGTAACCAAAACCATGCAGAAGGTTATTCATGACAACACTAATGATACTAGCTACAAATTGGAAACAACTCAAGTGTCCAAACAATAGTGTCTAAAAAAGTATATGGAGAACTGGAACTGCAGCATGAAGCATCATAAATACATCCCATAATCTGACATTAAATGAAAGAGGCTATAAAATAATATGTACATTTACATACTTTTCAAAAAATAGGTAAAATTAATCTATGATGCTAGAGATATGCATTTATTGAACACCTACTGTGTGCTGACTTCAATCCTAGATACCTAGAGACAAAATAATGGGCAATAATTAGTTTCTGTCCTTCAAGTTGCTTATGGTGTAGTGCAGTGATTCTCTACCAGGGATGATTTTTGCCCACTAGAGAATATTTTAGTAGTGTTTGGAGACATTTTGGATATTACAGTGCTCCTGGCATCTAGTAGTACCCTGGCAGAGGCCATGGGTACCACTCAATGCTCTGCAGTGCACAGGGCAGCCTCCTGCAACAAAGAATTACCTGGCCCAAAATGTCAGTACTTGTGAGGTTGATAAAGCCTGGTCTAGTGGAAAGACAGATAGTTAATAAAGTGTATTATGTGGTAGAGGCTGCTAACTATTTAGCTTCCATCCTGTGCCAACTATGCTATTAGATGTACTTTTTCTCATTTTACCTTTCATATAAACATGGAAAGTAGGTTATGGTGTTTCTCATTTATGGATGAGGTTACCAACTGAGTAAAACACACTTTCTAATGTTTGGGGTGGATTTCAGCAATGAAGGAGTGCCACTTATAAAGACTGTGTATGTTTTCGGAATTATTAGGATTAAGTATTATAGGAAGAAAGAAAGGGGGAAAATACATGGAAAGGTATGGAGTTGCACCCAAAAAAGTCATTCATTTTGAAGTAAGATGCAGGTGGTTGAGTACATTTCTACTGTAAAACCAGAAATAGTGCTAGTTAGGTTGGTGAGGGCTAGGTCAGTGCAGACCTTATGTGATAAATTTAGGTAGTGTAAATATCCTGAAAGCCACAAGCTGTTAATGAAGCATAACAAGTAAGGGAATGATAAGGTTATGATTTGGGGAAATAATTTTCTTTCAGTTGGAAAATGGGCTAGAGGAGAGTCTGCAATGAAGATAGCAAGATCAAGCATCTGGGTTAAAAACAAACAAAAAAATCAGCTGCATCCTTGTTAGACTATCCCTGGCCAATCTGTATAAAATTTAACCTTCCCTATTGCAATATTTCCTTTTCTTTATCTCTTCCACTCTTATTTACTCCCTCTTGCAGTCATTCTTTCCCTCCCTTCTTTCCTTAGCACTTATGGGTAACTAACACACTGTATATTTTACTTATCTGTTATATTCACCTCTCCCGCTAGTATGTAAGTTCCAAGAAGGAAGAGATTTTCAGTCTGTATTGTTTAGGCTCATGTTATGTATAATTGTGTCTGACGTATTGTGGGTGTTTAGTAAATAGATTGAATGAATAAATGACCTGAGTCAATTATGGTGGAAGTGGAGGAGTGGAGAGAGATATTGAGGAAGAATCAATAGGAGTTCTTAATAAATTGGAGGGTATTGGCCAAAGGTGAAGGGAGAAATTAACATTACTCTTATGACTCTGACTTAAGAGCTGGAGAGTAAAATTCATCAGTTCAGTTCAGTCAGTCAGTCATGCCCGACTCTTTGCGACCCCATGAATCGCAGCACGCCAGGCCTCCCTGTCCATCACCAACTCCCGGAGTTCACTCAGACTCACGTCCATAGAGTCCATGATGCCATCCAGCCATCTCATCCTCTTTATCCCCTTCTCCTGCCCCAAATCCCTCCCAGCATCAGAGCCTTTTCCAGTGAGTCAACTCTTCACATGAGGTGGCCAAAGTACTGGAGTTTCAGCTTTAGCATCATTCCTTCCAAAGAACACCCAGGACTGATCTCCTTTAGAATGGACTGGTTGGATCTCCTTGCAGTCCAAGGGACTCTCAAGAGTCTTCTCCAACACCACAGTTCAAAAGCATCAATTCTTCATCGCTCAGCTTTCTTCACAGTCCAACTCTCACATCCGTACATAACCACTGGAAAAACCATAGCCTTGACTAGATGGGGTGTTCTTTGGAAGGAATGATGCTAAAGCTGAAACTCCAGTACTTTGGCCACCTCATGCAAAGAGTTGACTCATTGGAAAAGACTGATGCTGGGAGGGATTGAGGGCAGGAGGAAAAGGGGACAACAGGATGAGATGACTGGATGGCATCACCGACTCGATGGACGTGAGTCTGAGTGAACTCCGGATGATGGTGATGGACAGGGAAGCCTGGCATACTGTGATTCATAGAGTCGCAAAGAGTCGGACATGACTGAGTGACTGAGCTGAACTGAACTGGCTAGATGGACCGTTGTTGGCAAAGTAATGTCTCTGCCGTTTAATATACTATCTAGGTTGGTCATAACTTTCCTTCCAAGGAGTAAGCGTCTTTTAATTTCATGGCTGCAATCATCAAGGTACACAATATAAGAAGAGGAGCATATTTGCTTGAGAGAAAGATGGTGGTGGAGAATGGTTGCTTTGAGGCACTTTGAGCTTGGAGAAGGAAAGTGTTCTTGCCTGGAGAATCCCAGGGACGGCGGAGCCTGGTGGGCTGCCCTCTATGGGGTCACACAGAGTCGGACATGACTGAAGCGACTTAGCAGCAGCAGGAGCTTGAGAAAAAGTATGAGACATCCTGGGAAAGATGCCCAATAAGCATTTAGATGTCAGAGGCTGGAGCTGTCAGAGGAGAAAGAACTGAATTATTGACAAGAAGAAAAGAATATCAACAGAGGAAAGAGTTCTGAGGATTGAAGCCTGAAGAATGTGGACCTCCTACAGCAAGCAAAGCCATGCCTGTAGTGGAGGCTATGACAGAAATCCAGGAAAATGGAAAATTAGAGAATGATGTCCCAGAAGCAGGTAGGGAGACTTGAAGTATCAAGGGGTCAATGCCAAAATCGTGCTGTTTAAACAAGAGTTGTTGACCTTGGTGGAGGTTGTTTCACTGTTATTGTTGGAGTGCTATCTTGATTACTATGGTTTCAGGGAGTACATGGAGTCTTAGGGAGGAGCCACAATTATAGGACACTTTCTCTTTCCCCTCACTATTGAGCTTGTTGAAAAAGACTCTCTGATGATAGCTAGAAGGTGTGTGTGTTGGGGAGGGGAAAGGTGGAGGGAGGTTTGAACAGAATATAGCCAGTTGAGATGGAGAAAGGGATGATTTAGGAAAACAAGATCATTTTAGAGAGAAGAACTTAGGATCTAAAACCTAAGTGAGGAAATTAGCCTTGAACAGAACAGTTGTTTAATCAGCAGTCTACAAAGAATCTATCTACCTCATGTCATCATGATTATGTTTTATTAATGTTCAAGGAAGGGGATCAAAAATGCACCAAAGTGAAAGAGAATGGACTAGTACATTTTTTATGTATAAGAAAATAATATACATGCTTATATTGCCCGGGACAGTATGTTTTAACAAAATCATTTGCAAACAAAATATTACAGAATTGAGATTTCATACTTCTGTATCCAGTGAACTGGCTACTTTTTTTTCACTGTTATATTTTATGATTCTGTCCTTGTTTTGATACTTTGTGAAAAATGTTATGGGCTGGGAGAATGCTATAGTTTCTAAACTGAAAAGATACAAGTTTAAAAAACAGGTAATTTTGAATGTATAAGCTTCCCTTAATTGATTAACCCTAAGGTCAGCGTTTCAGTTCAGTTCAGTTGCTCAGTTGGGTCTAACTCTTTGAGACCTCTGGACTGCATGCAGCATGCCAGGCTTCTCTGTCCACCACCAACTCCGGAGCTTGCTCAAACTCATGTCCATCGAGTCATTGATGCCATCCAACCACCTGATCCTCTGTTGCCCCCTTCTCTTCCTGCCTTAAATTTTTCCCAGCATCAGGGTCTTTTCCAAAGAGTCAGTTCTTTGCATCAGGTGGCCAAAGTATTGGAGTTTCAGCTTCAGCATCATTCCTTCCAATGAATATTCAGGGTTGATTTCCTTTAGTATGGATTGGTTGGATCTCTTTGCAGTCCAAGGGACTCTCAAGAGTCTTCTCCAACACTATAGTTCAAAAACATCAATTCTTTGGTTCTCAGCTTTCTTTATAGTCCAACTCTCACATCCATACAGTCAAAAACCAAAGCTTTGACTATTTATAGACCTTTGTTGGCAAAGTAATGTCTCTGCTTTTTAATATGCTGTCAGGGTTGGTCATAACTTTTCTTCCAAGAAGCAAGCATCTTTTAATTTCATGGCTGCAGGCACCATTTACAGTGATTTTGGAGCCCAAGAAAATAAAGTCTTTCACTGTTTCCACTGTTTCCCCATCTATTTCCCATGAGGTGATGGGACTGGATGCCATGATCTTAGTTTTCTGAATGTTGAGCTTTAAGCCAACTTTTTGACTCTCCTCTTTCATTTTCATCAAGAGGCTCTTTAGTTCTTCTTTACTTTCTGCCATAAGGGTGCTATCATCTGCATATCTGAGGTTATTGATAGTTCTGGCAATCTTGATTCCAGCTTGTGCTTTGTCCAGCCCAGCATTTCGCATGATGTACTCTGCATGTAAGTTAAATAAGCAGGGTGACAATATACAGCCTTGACGTACACCTTTCCCAATTTGGAACCAGTCTGTTGTTCCATGTCCAGTTCTAACTGTTGCTTCTTGACCTGAATACAAATTTCTCAGGAGACAGGTAAGGTGGTCATTTTCCTGTCTCTTTAAGCATTTCCTATAGTTTGTTGTAATCTGCACAGTATAAGGCTTTGGAATAACCAATAAAGCAGAAGTAGGTTTTTTTTTTTTTTTTGGAACTCTTTGCTTTTTTGATGATCCAGTGGATGTTGGCAATTTGATATCTGGTTCCTCTGCCTTTTCTAAATCCAGCTTGAACATCTGGAATTTAATGGTTCACGTACTGTTGAAGCATGGCTTGGAGAAGTTTGAGTATTACTTTGCTAGTATGTGAGATGAGTGCAATTGTGCAGTAGTTTGAGCATTCTTTGGCATTGCCTTTCTTTGGGATTGGAATGAATACTGCCCTTTTCCAGTCCTGTGGCCACTGCTGAGTTTTCCAAATTTGCTGGCATATTGAGTATAGCACTTTTACAGCATTATCTTTTAGGGTTTGAAATAGCTCAACTGGAATTCCATCACCTCCACTAGCTTTGTTCGCAGTGATGCTTTCTAAGGCCCACTTGACTTCACATTCCAGGATGTCTGGCTCTAGGTGAGTGATCACACCATCGTGATTATCTGGGTCATGAAGATCTTTTCTTAATAGTTCTTCTGTGTATTCTTGACATTTCTTCTTAATATCTTCTGCTTCTGTTAGGTTCATACTGTTTCTGTCCTTTATCGAGCCCATCTTTGCATGAAATGTTCCCTTGGTATCTCTAATTTTCCTGAAGAGATCTCTAGTCTTTCCCATTGTATTATTTTCCTCTATTTCTTTGCATTGGTCAGTGAGGAAGGCTTTCTTATCTCTCCTTGCTATTCTTTGGAACTCTGCATTCAAATAGTTATATCTTTCCTTTTCTCCTCTGCCTTTCCAGTCTTTTCTCAGCTATTTGTAAGGCCTCCTCAGACAGCCATTTTGCCTTTTTGCATTGCTATTCTTTGGAACTCTGCATTCAAATGGGTATATCTTTCCTTTTCTCCTTTGCCTTTCCAGTCTTTTCTCAGCTATTTGTAAGGCCTCCTCAGACAGCCATTTTGCCTTTTTGCATTTCTTTTTCTTGGGGATGGTCTTGATCACTGCTCCTGTACAATGTCATGAACTTCCGCCCATAGTTCTTCAGATACTCTATCAGATCTAATCCCTTGAATGTATTTGTCACTCCACTGTATAATCGTAAGAGATTTGATTGAGGTCATCCCTGAATGGTCTAGTGGTCTTCCCTACTTTCTTCAATTTAAGTCTGAATTTGGCAATAAGAAGTTCATGATCTGTGCCACAGGCTGCTCAGCATTTAGGTATTTTTAAAAATTACTACATTGTCAAGTTTCGGTCATTTTGGAAACTCCTGCCATTCTTAAATTATACAGTGTAATGATGCATTTGGAAAAGAAAAAGGTCAAGGTATTTAGACTTAACAGAAAGATGGTTAGAATATTTTTAATCAAATCTGGATAACTGAACTATAAATAAGGGGATATAGATACTACTTTGAGTACCATAAAGGCTTTATAGTTGTTCAGTGATCTGTGAAGATGCAGACCTCTAGCAGATATGTTGTTGTAACTTCAGTATTTGTGGGATTACAGGAGAAATAAAATGAAGTTAAAGTCTTTATTTGGAAAATACTTACAAATTGGCTGAATATACAATTGGGCCGCACATGTGAAACGGATACAGAATTAGACAGTAGTAATATACTACTTTCACTTTAGCACTAAAGTGCTGCTGAAGCACACAGACAGGTAGGGTTGGTGTGTAATGTAACAGATAGAGAAAGGAAGTCTTCCCAGGTGGGACAGTGGTAAAGAAGCCACCTGCAATGCAGGCAACCCGAGTTCAATCACTGAATGTGGAAAATCCCCTGGAATAGGGATGGCAGCCCTCTCCAGTATTCTTGCTTGGGAACTCCCGTGGACAGAGAGCCTGGCAGACTACAGTCCACGGGCTCGCAAACTTAGCAACAGAAAAGGGGTAAGTCAGGGTTAGGTGAGGACAGTCGTGAAAAGCTCCGGAAACTGTGACTTAGGTGTATTCTCTCCTTCTGTCACCATCTAGCCTGGGTGGCTAGATCAGTAGTGAAGAGCAAGGAGGAATTCAGAGGACATGCATGAGCATGAAGTATGAACAGGCCAGTAATGAGACCTTGATGTGAAATCTGGAGATGATAAGTGATATAGCTCCACTAAAAATAATATTCAAATTTAGGGACTGAAATTCTGTTTATATACTTAAATGAAACCAGAAATGTCCTACATCAACCATTGTGTTAGAATTGTTTTGCTTTGGGTTTGATCTTCAGCAAACTAGCAAATGGATTAGGGATACACTGAAGGAGTCTTTCATAGTCTCATTATTTTGGAGTAGAGGCTGTGCTAGAGTCAAGGAAGCATAATAATAAAGGAAGGACTTGAGTCATTTTTCTAGTGCTAATAGTGTGTATTTATCTGGTGAGGAAAGAGGGCACACTGTAATTTTGGAGTTGGTTTAGGCTACGTAAAAAAGTGTGCAAATGTAGCACACACTTGATGCTTACCTTATATACACTATACAAGGGCAATGTGTGTTTTTTAGGAAAAAAATGCAAGGGAATACGATGTGGTTGTTGTTGTTGTTGTTAAGTCGCTTCAGTCGTGTCCGACTCTGTGCGACCCCATAGACGGCAGACCGCCGGGCTCCCCGTCCCTGGGATTCTCCAGGCAAGAACACTGGAGGGGGTTGCCATTTCCTTCTTCAGTGCATGAAAGTGAAAAGTGAAAGTGAAGCTGCTCAGTTGTGTCTGACTTAGCGACCCCAGGGACTGCAGCCCACCAGGCTCCTCCGTCCACAGGATTTTTCAGGCAAGAGTACTGGAGTGGGGCGCCATTACCTTCTCCGTACGATGTGGTAAGAACCTTGATAGTGATGCCCTGGTGCTCAGGGAACCCATGGACATCAGCTAACATGCACCTGGAGGTGGGTAAGTCTTAAGGTTTTGTGGAGAGTGTATCATCTGAAATGATCCCAAAGGAGGAATAGGGTGAGTAACAGCAAGAGGAAAAAGGGCATTCACAGTGGAGTCTGCTGAGAGTCAGAGAAGGTTTGAGAATGGAATCCTGAAGATGAAGTTGGAGGATCCATAAGTTGAGCAGGCAGTTTACGTGTTTGAATTTTCTCTAGGGGCAGCAAGGAGTTAAGTGAGGTGATTCTTAAACTGAAATGTACATAGAATCATCTATAAAAACAGGGGTTGCAGGGTCCTCCCCTAGATTTTCTGCTTAGGTAGATTGGACGTGGTGCCCTAGAACTTGCCTTTTTAATGAGTTTCCAGGTCATGCTGCCATGGCTGGCTTTGGGAATCACTGCTACAGTGTAATAATTATGTTGTCTCTGTCGCTGATTATGGAAGAGAAGGCTTTGCATTTAGTAAAAGACACATTTTAATATGCATAAACACATAAGGATATTGTGATGAGTATTCTTCCCCTCATCCCTCATTAATCATCAGTGTATTAAAATCAATTGTCATATATCTGATTGTGGAGTCTACTAAGTTGACCATGGTGGAATACACTGACTTTCAGATCAGGCTTCCAATGCTCCTGACTCTATGCTGGCTCCCTTCTCTGCCTCCCCCACTTTGTCATAATTACCTCCTTCCTACGTCTCTATGATTCCAGTAGTGTATGTATTCTGGCATATATGGTATTCGAATTTATAATTGTGTTTTGCTGCTAGGAATCTAATTCCCATATGCTTTGATTTTGTGGATAGAGTTTCTGACAAAAGATTCTGATTTAAAGTAGCTTCTTCTAGGGACTTAGACAGTAAAGAATCTGCCTGCAATGAGGGAGACCCAGGTTTGATCCCTGGATCAGGAAGATCCCCTGGAAAAGGAAATGTCGACCCACTCCAGTACTCTTGCCTGGAGAATTCCATGTATAGAGGAGACTGGCATGGCATCGCAAAGAGTGGGACATGACTGAGCAACTAACACCTTCACTTTTACTGCGCTAGTAGAAGCATTGTAAACTTTTATTTTGGACCAGACTTTAAAGGGAAGAGCAAGGGAGTGTTAACTGGCAGAAAAGCAGGATCATCATGACTACCCAGGTAGAGAGGGGCCTTCTGTGGCCTTGTCTACAGCTGGCACAAGAATGGAGATGGATCAGGTATTACAACTTTACTCTTTGACAATTGATGAGCCTCATATTGTGAGCTCCAATGTCCTTATCTATAAAAACCAGGGGTCTATGAAAAGTTTACTCTAACATGCTGGGTTCTGAATGCCTTCAGAAATCCCTCTTGTTAGTTTATAGAAATTCAACAGATTCTGTGTATTCACTTTGTATCCTGTGACTTTACCAAATTCACTGAGCTTTAGTAGTTTTCTGGTAGCATCTTTAGGAATTTTCTATGTATAGCATCATGTCATCTACTCAATAATGACAGTTTTACTTCTTTTCCAATTTGGATTTCTTTTATTTTTTTCTTCTCTGATTGTTGTGGTTAGGGTTTACAAAACTATGTTGGATAAAAGTGGCAAGAATAGATACCTTTGTCTTGTTTCTGATCTTGAGAAGAAATGCTTTCAGCTTTTCACCACTGAATATGTTGTTAGCTGTGAGGTTTTTTTTTTTTTTCATTTTTGTAAATCTTTTTTTAAAAATTGGGTATACTGTGAAGACATTTCCTATCTTTTCATTCTGTAAACAAAGTTCAGATAAAGATAAGCAATAGCTTATTGCGCTGTGCTGAGGAAAGCAGGTACCAACGGCATATTTCTAATAGTTCTTAAAGGAGAAGATGTTTTATTCAATCAACAAACACTTTCACTGATTAATCTGTGTGTTCACAACCCTACAAGGCCTCTGGCAGGCATGTAGAAGTTCCTTTAAACTAATTAAAAACTACACATAGATCTGGAAGAAACCTAATTGATTCTGTTCCCTCTCCCCTTTTCCTCCCAACCCCACGAATGTGCATATTGAGGCTTATGAAGGAAGTGTTTCCCTAAAGTCACACAATTTGTCAGTAGCAGAGTGGCCTCAGTGTCTGAGATACTGACTCCAGTGGAATATTCTTTCCATTATACTGTTCCTTAAAAAATAAACCATGTAATATAGATAAAACTATTATGCACAGTTACAAACTTGAGTATTATAGAAAGATATCAAAGCTTCTTTGACTATTTTTTTAAATGAATGGTCAGTTTAAATGTTTTAAATCCCATTAACAATTGTAAGACATTTGGTTTTTCTAAAAGAAATCATTTGTGGAAAATCACTTTAAAAGAACACTGTATTACAAGGAACTCCTGGGCTCTGATTGGGCTTTTGCAGTAAGTTAAATTTAAAATTAAATTTAAAATTACTTAATTTTAATTTGCCCTGTGAATACTGAATAGAATAAGACATGCTCTGTCTTCTTCGGGGCTCTCCATTTAATAGGGCGATTATAGTGAACATAGTTATTAACAATGATGAGAAGAATTACCATCATGGGTATCTTGGTGCTGGGAGACTTGAGGAGTTTTGAGGAAACTTCATGGCTAGGGTGAAAGATACACAGGGTGATGAATGAAAGTAGTATTAATAGATGGGTATGTCTAGCAAGAAGGATCTTGTGTTTGAAAACTGAAGGTTTGAACTGATTCCAGGAGTGAAGGAGAGCCACTGAAAAATTTTAAAGCAAGAACATGACGTGACTAACTTGTGTTTTTGAAAGATCACAGAAGTCCTCAGGTAGCTGCAGTCAAACAATCTTAGTTTGATCGTTGTGATCTGAAACACCAGTATGTTTAAACCATCGAGGATTTAAGATGTAGACCAGATTGGAGGGACTATTAACAACTCCAGTTACGGTTATTCACCTTCACGCTGCAGTTGTTTACTATGCCAACCTAGGGTAGCCAAGCTGTGACTACTTGAAGCAAGAAAGACTCTGCTTTAATTGTATCAGATAACCTCTAGAGAAAACTCAAAGGGTGCTCTTTCTTGTTATTTGATCTGGAAGACAGATAACATCAAATAGGTATTCTAAGAGCTTCCTCTCTGCGGCAAACACAGCTATGTGATTTTCAATACTACTTATAAAATATTTAAAAAATTTTAAAGTATGGTAGCAAGGTTTGGAAAGAGTCTGTCCTGATATTTAACAGGAGAGCTCTTTTTCAAGCTTACATTTAATTTTCTTGTGGGTTTCGCAGCTCTCTTGAATGAGCCTATTATTTCAGGATACACCCAAGTCCAACAATATCATTCTCTGTTACAGACAGATGCTACCTTGCACTATTCCCTTTGTGTATGGCACCTCTTTTGCACTTTCATTTTTAAAGTGCTTTCCAGTACATTCTTTCATTTGTTCTCAACAATCCTATGATGGTGGTAGTATTATTCCTACTTACAGAGCAAGGTTAGTCCACTGACAAGCCTAAGGGTTGGCTGCCACCGCATGGCACAGCAAAGACCAAATCTATGTTTATCATCAAATGAGTTAGCAGACATGACAAAGCTACCTTCACAAACAGAGCTGGGTAAATAGATCAGATCATATCACTAGATACAAACACGATGCAGGTTTTAGCCAAAATCTTGTTTTGTAAAAGTATTCTTTTTTTTCCGCTTCAGTCAACCCCTTCACTGACAAATGAATGCCACACATAATTGAGAAAGTAAAAGTTTATTAAAATAGGGTGGAATTTTGACCTGTTGCAAACTGATAAGTAGTCATCCTTTTAAATTTATCAATATAGTGTGTTGAACATGGAAGTAATATTGTCCCATGCTGAAATAACTAAATTGCAGCATCCTTATATTTGTTTGATACTGTATTTGTGTTATGCAGCCAGAGTGTATATAAGACATCTCTATATCTCTCTAAGCTTAAGTGCTTTCATTTGATGTTTTAAAAATGAAATTCTTTTTATTTTTTTCTCCTTTCTAACGTACCCATGAATTTCCATCATTTTCTAGCTTTCATAGTCAGCATCATATGACCAGCAGCAAAATCAGGCCTGTCACCTTTTTGGTAGGACCCTTAAGGTGAGAATAATTTTCAGATTTTTTATTGGTTGGAGAAAGTCAGAAAAATGGTATTTTATGACACATAAAAATGATACTGTAAGGTTTGGGGTTCATGAATAAAGTTTTATTGGAAAACAGTCATGTGTAATCATCTAATCTAATCATGTTTAGACAGAGACTGTAGGGCCCACAACACCTAGAATACCTACTATCTGGCCTTTCACAGGAAAAGGTGAAAGGCTTTTACCTTTTTGGAGTGTGAAAGAATTGAGAGAGTCTTCCTATTTTCCTGGATGGATTGAGTGGAGTGCAAGGCATATATTAGCTTACATATGCTTTTCCATTTAGTTGGGTGGAGAGATCTGCATTTTCCAACATTTGGAAAAGTTCGACTAAGTCTCAGGTCTGAAATTTATTAAACTGCTTTGGTTCCACCTTAATATAAAAGGGTAACAAGCTACCAAAAAAAGAAAAGCGCAAGAGTAACCTACATGAGAGGTTGGCTACTGGCAGGAATTTAAGATCTGAAAAGAGATAATAATTTGGTTAATAATTTTTGAAACTTCTTTCACTGTTATCACATTCCTTTTCTATTTTATTTTGAGGTAGTCATCCTTTTCTTTCATATTCTTTAAATGGGAAAAAAAAAAAAAGCCCCATAAACACCTAGCTTTGTATTCCCATTGTTTTGAGAGTTATTTCAAGTATCCATCACTTGAACATATGAGAAATGAAGCCAACGCTTTTATAGTTCCTTATTATTTGACCACATGATTTTACACAAGGCTCAATGTTTCTTCAGATTTCTTTGTGTGGGTGGGCAAGATATAATTTTTAAATAGTCAGATGTTGCAGTGAAGGTACCAGCAACATATTTTTACAAATTTGAGGGTTTTTCAAAAGAAGTGTTGTAACACTTTAAATCAGGAGAAAACAATTTTTGACAACATATGTATACTCTGAAATTGAAATAAGGCTTCGATTCTGATATTGGGCTTCACTTGTGGCTCAGCTGGTAAGGAATCTGCCTGTAATTCAGGAGATATGGGTTGGGAAGATTCGCTGGAGGAGGAAATGGTAACCCACTCCAGTATTCTTACCTGGAGAATTCCGTGGACAGAGGAGCCTGGCAGGCTACAGTTCATGGGGTTGTAAAGAGTCAGACACAACTGAGCAACTAACAACACACTTTGGCATATAAAACAGAATTCTGTAGTTATCTGAAAAAACAGTGTATACATTTTTGGACTGAATCCATTCATTCTACCAAATTGCAATTTGAGGATTAAAATTGCTGTCAGGGCAAGATTTTCCCATCCTTGTCACTGCTCCAAAGGCCATGCCACCTTTAATGCACTTCATAAACTGAACATCTTTATAGTGCTTTATAGTGCTGAATATTTGAAGCAATCTGCTGAAGGTTAGGTTTATTTGGCTCTAGAATGTAATACAGATTTCATGTGGTATCTTTTAACCTTTTCCTATGTTCTGATCTTTAACTCGATACTCTGGTATAGGTAAGTCAGATATTTTCTCCTTGTATTTGACAGTGAAGGGACTAGGGCACAAAGAGGATGTACCTCCCCCCCCCCACCAAATTCAAAATTACATTTAGATCTCAATTTTCCTAAATCCTGGCTCTGAATGTTTGAAGTAGACGACTTTCCATGTCGATACTCAACAAATGATCATATTCAGTGTGTTTAGCTGTATGACCTAAACAAGAGTAAGGATATACTATGTTTATTATAGACAGTGGTCTTGGGATAATGCCTTTCATTTGAGTAGTACATATATATATATATACATATATACTCACAGGTATATAGTTAAAATTTATATGAATGTATAGGATATATAATTAAAATATATACACATATACCCATACACACAGTATCCTGATACCTTATTTGAGCTTCCTTCCACATGACATCTTAAAACTATCCTTGTTGGCAAGTTTTTACACTTATAATAGTTCACATTCTTTTCTTAGATATTATGCTGAGACCTTTGTTAAACCTCTGACTCTTCTCAACTCTGAGATAGGGCCTGATGTTACCTCCTTTTTAAAGGTGAGGATACTGAGGCAAAGAGAGCTTTACTGACTTGTTGACAGTCACACAATGGTAAGGGCGCCAAGACTGTAACCTAAGCTCTGCTGCCCACTATACTATTTGCAAGAACACTATATTCTCAGCATAGTTCTTATTCTCTGCCTTTGGTTCTTGTTCAAAGTGTCCTCTTCTGCACTTGACAGAGTTGAATTTCACTCTGTTTTAACTCTCCTGAATAATAAAGACACTCTTGACTTAAATCCATTCTGGTGGGCTTTACCAGACTTCTATCCTGGATCTTCTCTTCATTTAGTGAAATTAATGCTGTGTTTCTGCATCATCATTCAAATAGTGCAGTTCTAAGTATGAAACACTGAATCCTGAAACCTCTGAATCTGTCCTTTTTTTCCTTTAGGTTGAACTATAATGAAGTTTCTGATGAGCTATGTGTAACTAGACCTTACCAGAAAAAATGTAATTTTAGATTTTAAGTCATACGTTTTCATCAGCCCCTACTCTAATGGGATTACTGCAGTAGTACACATTGCAGAGGAATGACTTGGGTAACATAAAGCTGAAAAACTTTATTTAGGGATATTTATAAACTATTGCATGTTTTGAGAAGGAATGTTAAACAGCAGTATTTGAAGTTGTTAGACAAGCCTAAAAATATTTAAACAATTTTAAGAAACCTCATATGAAGTTGCACAGTGTAGTACTTTCCATGTGAAACAACTGCTTAAAGTCTAATTTCAAATGTCTTTTGGAACAACCTGTTCCTTTAATTTCTGTTCAAAGTTGAACGTACACTGAGCCGAGAAGCCTCTAGCTTTCCAGGAGTTGACTTGATGTCCTTTGGTCCTTGCAACTGCGACCTGAAGACTGAATGCCCTTACCCTCTGTGCCCTGTTTCTGCGTGGGTGTGTCTGCCAGGTTCTAAATGGAGGTGCCAACACTAAAGGATGATTAGAGGACCATATGTGTTCAGATATTCACGACTTACTGAGGAGCCTGAGGCCCGCAGCAACGGTGACCAAGAAATAACAGATTCCTCAGTGTGTGTCTGAGGTCCTGTCTACTTCACCGATTCCTTCCTTTCTCCAATAATTGATTGTAACTTACAGAATTACAAATTACATTTCTGCAGTTGAGTTGAGCAAAGGTTGATTTTTTTTGTTTGTTTTTCATTTAAGGTTTTCATTTTTCTGTTTATATTATTAGCCATACAGTGATATTCAAATAAGAGATGGTTTTTGTCATCTAGATTTTGCTGGGGAGATAATAAAACCCTCTCGCTGTGTCAGGCCCTGAGTCCTGAGGCACCAGAGGAAGAGGAGAGGGATGAGGGGGATCGCCTTCTCCTCCACCCCATTTGTTGGTTCTGTTGATTCATTGTTAACTCCTTTTTCCATGGCTGTTAGCTCTTAGAGCATGAGCCTCTGAGTGGTTTTTCCTTACCTCCACCCTCTTCTGCTTTCAAGAGCTTGTATACATGCATGCTAAGTTGCTTCAGTCGTGTCTGACTTCTCGTGACCCTATGGACCATAGCCTGCCAGGCTCCTCTGTCCATGCGATTTTCCTGGCAAGAATACTGGAGTGGGTTGCCATGCCCTCCTCCAGGGGATCTTCCCGACCCAGGGACTGAACCTGCATCTCTTATGTCTCCTGCATTGGCAGGCAAGTTCTTTAATTCTAGCACCACCTGGTTAGCTGAAAACAAGCTCCCTCCAGCTCACCCTGTATAAACTTTAGCATAGTTACATTATTTCCTTGTTGCCTGTCTGGGTACCTTTTCTATTAGTAGACAGAAGATCCTGAAGAGCAGGAACTTTGCTTTTTTATCTATGCCTCTAGGTTGCAAAGAGTTGGACACAACTGAAGCAATTTAGCACACATACACTAGCTACCATCCTGATGTCTGGCCCTGAGGGGCTCTTATCTGTTGAAGTGAGGGAATAAAACAGCCATGCTCAGTCTATGGGGACCTCTTACATCTAGTTAGATGAAGACCTAATCTTGAACTTCATTTTTCTTCATTTGTTACTCAAACACATAAAACCACTCAAAATAGAGATAGTTTACAATTTTACCTCCTTTTTTGAAACTAAACAAACTAAGAGGTGAAATTCCCCATTCACATCCATCTAAACTCAAGTAACCCCCTCTATCTAACCTGCAGTTCATTTTCGCCTCCCTTCAGGGACCATCACACACCATGGGAACCATCTCCAGTATAGATGGGGTTGCCCTCTTTGGATTCTTCTCTCCCCTCTATCTCATACCTGGTCAGCACAGGTTCCAACTTTCATAGCTCCTATGACTTGCACACTTCCATATTTACGTTCTCATTATAATTGTTTTCAGATGTTGGACTATTTGTTCCTCCAATACGATTTGTAGTCTTTTACTAGCAACCATGGTTTTTCATTCTATATTAAAAATATTTACAGTGCATGTGCAAGCCATCTCATATTAAACATTCAAATAAGTTTTTAAATATAAAGGAATTGAGTTTTTAAATGGCATTCTCTTGGCAAGCACTAAAGCTCAACCATGTGTCCGGCACTGTGTTAGAAATAAGGAATTCAGAGATTGGAAAAAAAAATCAAGTTTGTAATAGCAGAAGAGAAATGGATTTATCTTCTCTGCCTCTAATGTACCCAGCACGTGCTTCTAATATCTCTTAGGCTATGTTGCAATGCCCTGAAAGTGCCACATGGCCCCTTCTCTTTAGCTTTTGCACCTTCAGGACAGGGAACGAGTATTATAATTTTATGTTCTCATAAAATGGCACAATACCTGGCACATACTGCCATTTTTTTGAGAATGTTTAGAATGAACTATTGAACTGAACTAGAGTATAATTTGAGAACTGTTATAATGGAGCCAGTATGGATCCTGTGGGAGGACAGAAGGGATACCCAGGCTATTTTTCTGTTTCTTGGCTGGAGCAAGCCTCCCTTGCCAAATGACAGCCCTATCAGTTAGCATTTGGACACAGTTTTACTTGGACAGTATTTTACTTAAACCAACACTGGCAGCCCTCATTCGGTGCATTACATTTTTGAGGAGGCACTGTAATTTAGAAACATGTACATTGGATAAAGCAGGGTCTTGTATTTCTGAACAGGGACTTAAAGCCCAGATTTTTATAGACAAGACCCATATTTAGTCAAGTTTGATAAACCTATTTTCTTAGGCAGTATGAAGTTTTATAAAGCTTACCAGTGTATTGAATGATCCCATTGGTATTTTGAAACTCACTTGTTTATAAAATGGACATAAAGATTTTCCTGAGGTTTTAATACAGTGGCTATTTCTGGGGAGTAGACACGGTGTGTCATTCGGTAAGAAAGAATATTTCTGTATTTTCTATTAAAGCTTCTGTATTGTTTTGAATTTTTATTTGTAATGAGGATGTTTTACTTTTATATACAAATATACCTTTGTATAAAAATGAGTTAATAGAGTTGATGTGAATATTAGTTGTTTAAAGGTTAAGAATTTTGGGGAGAGGCTTCTGGCTGGAGGGGAAAGGACAGATCTATGAGGCTGCACAAATGGTGGTTTTCTAGAACTCTCTTCAGTTCCAAGAGAAGTGGCTGAACTGGGCAAGGGGTTGTGGATGGACTTGAAGCCAGGGAGCAAAGGCTTTCAGGGGCTGAAGTGTGTCAGGAAGCATACTGGCAGGGTAGGTGGTTTTATACACTTGTTAGCTTTAAAAAACTTTGATTCCAAGCTGTTCATGATTAAATTACTTGTGTCAGTTCAGGTTGCTCAATGTGTAGGTGGCCTGCTTTGGTTTTATGTTATGGCAAAGAGTGACTGAGACCAGGAAGGTATGAAGGTCAGAGGAGCTTTGGATCACATTACAACTTCAGTTCAATTCAGCTTAGTCATGTCTGACTCTTTGCAACCCCATGGACTGCACCATGCCAGGCTTCCCTACCATCACCAACTCCTGGAGCTAACTCAAACTCATATGCATTGAGTCGGTGATGCCATCCAACCATCTCATCCTCTGTTGTCCCCTTCTCCTCCCACCTTCAATCTTTCCCAGCAACAGAGTCTTTTCAAATGAGTCAGTTCTTCACATCAGGTGGGCAAAGTATTGGAGTTTTAGATTCAGCATCAGTTCTTCTAATGAGCACTCAGGACTGATCTTTAGGATGGACTGGTTGGATCTCCTTGCAGTCCAAGGGACTCTCAAGAGTCTTCTCCAACACTACAGTTCAAAAGCATCAATTCTTTGGTGCTCAGCTTTCTTTATAGTCCAACTCTCACATCCATACATGACTACTGGAAAAACCATAGCTTTGACTAGATGGACCTTTTTAATATGCTACCTAGGTCGGTCATAACTTTCCCCCAAGGAGTAAGCGTCTTTTAATTTCATGCTGCAATCACCATCTGCAGTGATTTTGGAGCCCCCAAAATAAAGTCTGTCACTGTTTCCACTGCTTCCTATCTATTTGCCATGAAGTGATGGGACCAGATGCCTTGATCTTAGTTTTCTGAATGTTGAGCTTTAAGTCAACTTTTTCACTCTCCTCTTTCACTTTCATCAAGAGGCTGTTTAGTTCTTTGCTTTCTGCCATAAGGGTGGTGTCATCTGCTTATCTGAGGTTATTGATATTTCTCTTGGCAATCTTGATTACAGCTTGTGCTTCTTTCAGCCCAGCATTTCTCATGATGCACTCTGCATATAAATTAAATAAGCAGGGTGACAATATACAGCCTTGATGTACTCCTTTCCCGATTTGGAACCATTACAACTTGGCACCGATCAAAAGTGAAAAGTGAAAGTGTTAGTTATTCAGTCTTGTCTAACTCTTTGTTTCCTCATGGACTGTGGCCTGCCAAGCTCCTCTGTCCATGGAATTCTCCAGGCAAGGATACTGGAGTAGGTAACCATTTCCTTCTTCACAGGATTTCCCCTACCCAGGAATCAAACTCAATCTCCTACACTGCAGGAAGATTCTTCAACATCTTAGCCACCAGGGAAGCCTGTAGTTATAGCAAAGGCTGTTATTGGATTCATGCTTAGTCCCTCAGTCATGTCTGACCCTTTACAACTCATGGACTGTAGCCCGCCAGGCTCCTCTGTCCATGGGATTCTCCAGGCAAGCATACTGGAGTCGGTTGCCATTCCCTTCTCAGGGGATCTTCTGGACCTATGAACTGAGCCTGTATCTCCCTCATTGCAGGTGGATTCTTTCAGTTCAGTTCACTCACTCAGTTGTGTCTGACTCTTTGCGACCACATGAATTACAGCATGCCAGGCCTCCCTGTCCATCAGCAACTCCCGGAATTCACTCAAACTCACGTCCATCGAGTCGGTGATGCCATCCAACTGTCTCATCCTCTGTAGTCCCCATCTCCTCCTGCCCCAATCCCTCCAAGCATCAGGGTCTTTTCCAATGAGTCAACTCTTCGCATGAGGTGGCCAAAGTATTGGAGTTTCAGCTTCAGCATCAGTCCTTCCAATGAAGGACTGATCTCCTTTAGGATGGACTGGTTGGATCTCCTTGCAATCCAAGGGACTGTCAAGACTCTTCTTCAACACCATAGTTGAAAAGCATCAATTCTTCAGCACTCAGCTTTCTTCACAGTCCAACTCTCACATCCACACATGACCACTGGAAAAACCATAGCCTTGACTAGATGGACCTTTGTTGACAAAGTAATGTCTCTGCTTTTGAATATGCTATCTAGGTTGATCATAACTTTCCTTCCAAAGAGTAAGTGTGTTTTAATTTCATGGCTGCAATCACCATCTGCAGTGATTTTGGAGCCCCCCCCAAAATAAAGTCTGAATCTGTTTCCACTGTTTCCCCATCTATTTGCCATGAAGTGATGAGACCAGATGTCATGATCTTCATTTTCTGAATGTTGAGCTTTAAGCCAACTTTTTCACTCTTCACTTTCACTTTCATTAAGAGGCTTTTTAGTTCCTGTTCACTTTCTGCATAAGGGTGGATTCTTTACCACCAATCAAGTCTATTATTTAAATGCTTCAATGAATAAACAATGTTTAGCTTTTTTCCTAATGATTTGAAAAACACCACCGAACATATGCAAACAAAGGATACTGGCAAGAGATGGTCAAATGATTATTTGGAAGGCTAAGGCAGGTTTACCATTATCATATACAAGATCCTTTCCCGATCGTTACTGTTGCCTGTAGGTCCCTATCATATATAGCTTCCCTCATGGCTCAGATGGTAGAAGCATCTGTTTGCAATGCGGGAGACCCAGGTTTGATCCCTGGATGGGAAAGATCCCCTGGAGAAGGAAATGGCAACCCACTCCAGTACTCTTGCCTGGAAAATTCCATGGATGGAGGAGCCTGGTGGGCTACAGTCCATGGGGACGCAAAGAGTCAGACATGACTGAGCGACTTCACTTTCACTTATAAGGGGTATAATTTCATGCTCCCAAATCCGAAAAAAATAATTGGCATAGGATAATATGTTTTTATTCAGTCTTGCCTGGTAAAAAATCAAAAGTATTTCATTTGGAATGTTAATATAGTGGTATTTTCTGTGTATTTAAATAGGTCACAAGTATGTATTGAAAAATCACTTTTGTTTTACTTTTAGTACATAAATATATTACAATTAAAAGATTCATAGCTGAGAAATATAACTTTTAACATTTCAAAATTCCACATTCCCAAATTAACTTCTCCAGGCTACTCCATACAGACACATACACACTCATGTCATGGTTTTATTGCATCGTATTCTATACACCCTGCACTTGCCTTTTCATTTAATGATGTGGCTTAGAGCTTATTCTCAGTCATTGCTTATAATTCACCTTGTGCTTTTTCATGGTTGAAGTGTTTTACAATTTGATTGCATCAATATTTTATTGTACTTAAATTTGAGAACAAATAATTAAACTTTCTTTTAGCCAGATTTACACCTGAAAAAGGGACTTTAGAGAGAATGTGGAATTTCTGGAATACCTATCATTCTATGAACTGGTATTAGGAGCAGGGTATGAAATGAGGAAAGGGACCTACAGGTAACAGTAATGATCAGGAAAGGATCTTGTAAAATTATTTCCAAATGCATACTGTTATAACTTTTTGGCCAAAAGGCTTGTTGGTGCAGACCATGTTAAAATCAGATCTTATAGATAACAAGCTGATTTATGAAGTGTAGAGTCTTCTCTTTTTAAAAATATAATGCATTGTTCTCTTCACCCTTTAGTTCTCTTTTATACTTTGGAATGTTTATCATTACTTCTTGGAAAATAATACTGCTAACAAGAAAGGCAGCTTGCTTTAAAAACATATGTAGCAAGAAAGCCAACAATTTGTGGACAGGATGGTCATGTATTCTGACCATGGTTAAGAAGCTACTGACCAGCAATAGATCACTGTTCTACTAAAATATAGGTTACAGCATTTAAGACTACAGATGACATTTTATAGGGTAATACACTGTTCTTCTATGCCCACCATCCTCCCCTAAAAGAGCAATAGTATAATTTGACTATGGACTTTCACCCACACATAGTTGATTTTCCAATTGTAAATTTGGGTAACATTTTAGAAGTTGAATTAGCTGCTTCAGGGTGGTCATTTAATACATAAAGTTCTGTTTAGACTCAAAATTAAAAGGTGATGAGTTGCCACTGTCTTTTTATAAGTCTAGAAACTGTCATTATTTATATTGTAATTGTTTTAACAGAAACATTTTTTTAGTGTTTATAGTCCACATTCTGGCGTTGCCTTCTTAATTTTTAAAATTTTGGAATTCAGTGATTTCATGTTTTGGTTACATTTTTTATTCAATTATATCTTTGGTTGCAGAAACTAGATTTGAAAGCTTTTCCGAATCATTAAATTACCAAATACAGTTACTCAGAGGCTTGTTAAATGACTAAAAGTGTTGCCAGGGAGTTTTCATAGAGCTTTATGTGCTGTTAATTGCCAGCAATTAAATCTGTTACAAGTAATAATGTACTGTAATCTGTTGAAAACCTCACCTTTCAATTAACCAATTCTCCAACCTTTCCTTCCTTCTCCTTGAAGAGTAGTTTAGAGTCTATTTATTTTCACCTATACATGCCAATTACCTCTGGCCCAGATGTTACTGGCATACCAAGGAATCTGATCTTGAGTACAAGTCTAAATTATTGCTTCTCTTTATACCTTGTTGTAATGTGAAGGTTTGATGGAAAAATACATGTTTCTAATCCACTGGTGCCAACCACCTATTATAAGCTAGTCAATTTACATGTGTTATTGCAAATGCTCACAACAGCCTTACAAAGTTAGTGACACTCCTGTTTTATACAGAGGAAATAGAGACTCAGAAAGGCACGTATAAATAGCTGTTCAAAGTCAAGAACTGGGAAGGTCAGAGCTGGGAGTCAAGGTCAAAACCATACCTGGCAGACGTGAAGGCACTTCTCTTTCATCAACTGTTTCCAATGAAATGGGTTAATGTGTTATAGAGAATGGATTTAGAAGACAGTCTGTGTAGGGGCTCTCAGCATCGACTCAGCCACTACCAACTTCTTGACTTAGTCTCAGGTTTCTCATTTGCAAAATAGGGGTACTACCCCTCACCCTGATGGATTGTCATGAAATGGAAATGTATGGCACATTGTGGGTCTTCCAAAAAATGACCTAAAGTCCCCCTCCTGGTTGACACTCGCTGATGAAAGCAAATGCATTACAGAATTTTAATTTACTGTCTTAGAACAGAAGAGCCTGATTAGATTGTTTCCATTGCACTTTTCATAGTACGTCTTTGGAAGAGCAGAACAGACTACAATCCCAGCAGCAGTGTCATTTGTAGTGGGAGTGTTTTTCTTTTTAACCTTCATTTTAATCCCATTTAGAGTTGCAAACATTTCTGAAGGGTCCCATGCTGCCTAGGGCCCTGGGCTGCAATTTTGTCTCAGCCTATTGATGTGGTGAGCTGTTGGAAGAGGTAGGAGTGATGTAGAAGGAGATGGCATCAGGAAACTAATGAGCTAAACACATATTTCTCTGACCACTAGAATTCCAATTGAGCTAACTGGTGAGTTTATGAAAGTTTTACTTGCAAAACCAGTAAATTGTTTGACTGAAATGTTCTTTCTCTTTAAAATTGTTTTTAGGATGCAGAATAGAAAACTGTGATTCTTGCTTTAGCAAAGACTTTTGTACCAAGTGCAAAGTAGGCTTTTATTTGCACAGAGGCCGTTGCTTTGAGGAATGTCCAGATGGTTTTGCACCATTAGATGAAACCATGGAATGTGTGGGTGAGTAGTGTTTCATGTAACTTTCAAATTTCCACTTTTATTTTAACACCTGTTTCTTGGGGGAAAAAATGCATGCTGGATGTATTCATCCTAAAAACGATTTGGTTCTTATGTTATTAATTAGAACCGAAAATTATTGAAGTTCTATGTTACTGAGTTCTTTAGTCATTCTGCCATTGGGTAGTATCATAAATTACATTTTGCTACAAAATTGCTGGTAGAACATTAGGTTAAACTACTGAAATGCTGAGAATAATTTTTTATGGTCTATGGAATATATCCATTTCTTAACTATCTTATTAGTAACTTTAGAGAAGAACATTTTGTTTAGAAGAAACTGTTTAAGCAGTGTCAATGTGGTTAGTTTATCATTTTCATTATGTATATTAATTTTGTATCTTCTCGCTTAGCCACACATTTGTATAAAAAAAATCAATTAGGAAGAGATTTTTTTTGTGCCACATATACTTTGTTGATGATTGACTGCATGTTGCAAAGTGCATTAAAACAATTTTACTAAATTTAGGTATATAGAAGGCATAATTTAATCTGCACATATATGCTGTTTGTAAATAATAATTAGGAATACATATTTTTACCAATTTTGGGGGGGTTGTGTTTAAAAAACCTTTTGCCATTTTTTAGTGCCACTGATTAAAATGTAAAGCTCTGTCAGGACCTACATTTTGATAAATGGCTGAATCTAATCAAGTGTAATGGCATCTTCACCACCCCCACCTCCAAGATGCCTGAATTTTAGTTGCCATGTTTTATATCTCATATGGTGTACAACAGAGCAATGTAGTATGAATGAGACTTTCCATCTTTTTAAAATGGAGACTTCAGTTGAGAACTTTTTTCCTGCATAAATACCAAAGTAGTCTGTAACTATATTTGAAAGCTTGCAGAGAACACATTTAAATGAGAGATTTTTGAAGAAATGTGTGCTTATGTTCCTATATATGTGTGAATTAATACATGCATATATGCAACACTCTTGAAAAATCTAGGAAAGTCACCAAAAGAGCACATTCAAAATGCTGGATTTGTTTTTGAGAGGCGAGACCCATACTGATTACAGAAGTCCAGAGGAAATTCTTATGAAACTTTTAAGCATTAACATATTAACAGTAGTCCTAACAAATTAACAGCAGTCCTGTGCATTCCCTTGGATAAAAATCTTAAATAGCTTTGAAAAACCTGAGTCACCATGACGCCTTATGAGATCTGGATAAGAAATATTCATTGTGTGTGGATTCTGTGCCTGAGTCCTCTTCTGCTGTCACACTAGGGGCTTTTAATGGTGAATTTGATGAGGCTTAACTCTGTATATTTTTGTTCTTTTATCCCAGGGGAGTTGCAGAGTAGCCTACTTTTTCATTATATGAAGTTAAAAAAGGAGAATGCTAAATTTTTTTACATACCTGTGAAAACATACATTTTCAAATATCTGATATTTGTTTACTTTTTAAACTATAGCATCAATTTAGGGAATAAACACCTACTGTGGTTTCCAGACAGCTATTAAAGGAAATGAGATAATCAGAAAATGCAAAAACACTCCATATCCTTTTCATGAAGTATTAATATTTACTTCTAACTGAAACTAACACACTTGTGAAATTCAGTGGGGGCATGGAGAATTTACCTGTAAAATTTTGTCTCCTCTTCATGGTATGAAAACAGTATATTTTACTGTAGGTTTTAGCTGTTGAATCTTTTAAAGATAATATACTCAGTGCCTTTAGAATGGACCAGTTAGCATCCCATCAAAAAATGAACCAGGACAAAAAGAAAGTAATAGCTCTTAAATTACTTATGTGGCAGTGTTTTACTACTACCTGTAACTCCATACCAATATTTCCCAAAAAGTGTATATAGGTCTTGTGGGCTGTACAGCTTAACTTTTGGTATCTGAAAGTGAAGGAGTAGAGAAATACTGCTATATAAATTTTGTAACAATGGAGAAATATATACCAAATTGTTATCTGTGTTTGTTTTTTCTCTATTAGAAGGCTGTGAGGTTGGCCACTGGAGTGAATGGGGAACTTGTAGCAGAAATAATCGCACATGTGGATTTAAGTGGGGTCTGGAAACCAGAACACGGCAAATTGTTAAAAAGCCAGCAAAAGACACGATACCATGTCCAACCATTGCTGAATCCAGGAGATGTAAGATGGCCATGAGGCATTGTCCAGGAGGTGAGTTCAGATAATCCCTATTGTGGACTATGTGCTTTCTGGATTTTCCTCCTCCTAACCACCCTTGCTCCCAATAAAGAGTATTTATCCAAGAAGGAAACATGATAATAACATTGGCAAGAGGGTAAAATTCCACATCAAACTTCCTTAGAGACAAATGCTTAAATTGTGAAGAATATAAAATGACTGTTAAATTTCATGATACCTTGAAAGTAATTTGGAAGACAACTTCACAAATCAACTTTTAAAACGAGATTTTTAAAAGTGTGTGTATGTGTGTGTCAGTGTTTTTCTTTTTCTTTTTTTCGCTAATGTACCATAAAAGCCAGTTCTTATGAAATCAGGCCTTTGCAGATGTTGCTCTAAGAGAAGCAGCCAACTTTCAGTTGAGAAGAGTTTAGATTAGAAAAGTTTATGGAATCCGTAAAATCATCTGTATCACTACTAGTTGAAGATGACAACTTAAAATAAACTCGCCCCAACACTGGGAGGAATAAACATTATCTTAATGTTGCCACAATTAGCCGGTTCTCTGTTTTGATAATAATTTGTGGAAAACAGCTACTAGTATGTGTATGTTTATTTGTGTCTTTGTAGTAATTGTGCTGATTTGCGGTAATTATTCTGTAATAACAGGATTAGGCCCACTTACAAATTGGGAGAAGTGTACATAGCTCAGGTGCTGGCTGGAGCCGAGTCAGTGTGTTGAAATGCAGTTCTTAGCGCTGACGCTGTGCCTCTGAAAGCATAATCTCTTGTTACTGTTTATTTTATCACTAGCGGATGCCGCATTGCCAAAAATGAAGTTAGGATTTTTCTAGTGCACAAAATAGAAGAGCAAAAAAAGAAAGTCGCATGTAGAAAATTGCCCTATGAAACAATAAAAACTTTCATTTGCCTTCATTCTTGCTGTTGGGGCATAGCTTGCAGCTTTGTGGCTATAGCCCAGAGAAGAATATATATCTGCTTAGAATGGATTTATATCCATATTCTGCTGCCTCATAGAGAATGTCTGTGATCCATGGAGGAGGACAAAACTTTTAAGACTTGAAGACTCCAGTCGGCCTTTTGAGAACATTAGATCCAGATTCAGAAGCTACTATTAGGAAGGCAGCTTTTCCTCTTGAATTAGTTTTGCTTTTCCTTGCTGAGTCTTTGAAACAAAGTTTTTTTGGGTCTGCTTTGCACTAACAAGGATGGTTTTGTTCAGTTAAACTGGGTATTTTTCAGTCAAAATATAAGAAAATATTTTCTTACAAAACTAATAAGCCACTTCTTGGATAGCTGAGAGCATTTAACCTGCAACCTTGTGCCTAAAAACAAACCCGATGTATTCAGGTATTGGGAATAAAGGCTTTCTTTGTTGTATATTGTTTATATAACTACCCCCCACTCCTCTTCCAGCAACATGGTCCCCCAATTGTGGTTTACGTTAATAGCAAAAATTAACCTGAAAATGCTCCTATAACAAACATGCTTATGTGTAACAAGAACCAGCATGCCCCCCTCCCCTCAGAAACTATTTTGACTTAGCCCTGGTCTTGCTCAGAATTTTGTAGATAACAGCTAGATTTTTAACCTATAATGCTTATTGCATTTTTTTTATGTTTCCAAAAGCAGTGTACTGTCTTAAGAGATATAACCTGCAACTGTCAGCAATTAAAATCCTGTCAAAACAAAAGTTTATGTATCATCTGTTAATATTTTCTTTGACAAGTGAACCAGTAATGAACTCTTATTTAATTTACATTTAGGTTTTGCCAAATATTATTTATTAGGATAGACATTTGCAGAGATAAGCTATTGCTCTAATCCCTGTATCAACATATTCAGCTTAATAAATTAAAATTTTAAGTAACCTTTAAAGTTATTAGGTTTAAAAGTTATACTGGCATTTGTTTTCTATTTTATAAAAAAGGAACTAACATAAAATTGATAGAAATGGAAAATGACTCTGCAATAAAATAACTTCTATTTACAAATGTAGGAAATGAAAACTAGAAAATTAATTTTGGAACTTGAGCACCAGTTGATAAAAATTGGCATAACTTTCAGTGGAGTATCCCACCTTGCCTCAGGTGAGAGAGGAAAAGGTTCCTTCTTCTGTAGGTCACGGTGATTAATGGAAGAATGGAGAAGAAAACCACTTTATCCCATTTTACATCTTGACTTGATTTCAGTGATCTGCTTTGACAAACCATGCAAAAATGTAAGTCGTAATCAGGTTGGGAATACAGGCATTTTTCAGATCTTTTCAACATATGTATGGATTTTCCTCCTGTTGGAGCCAGTCTTAACCTGATTGCACACAAACGCAGCCTTAACCTCCTTCACACTAGAGCGCAGGCACATTAAAATCAGCTGCTTTTCATTACTGGAAGGCATAAGTTAGAGGTCAGCAAAATGGAGTAGTCCTAAGTAAATATATAAGATATTACACTAAAAACTATTACAAATGAAACAATAAATGGCTGTAAGATTTAAAAACAACAATGTAATACTTTAGCCTATTTTTCCTTAACTATCAATGCTTATTTGCTTTAAAACAATGAAAGGGTATTTGAAAATGTCTTAAGTCATGGACTGATAAATGACATGAAGTAAGCGTCCATTTCCAAACTTTTCTTGATCAATTATCTTCTCTTTCATTTCTGATGATGTAATCTGTAGAGTTCCTTGGGCTTCTCTGACACTCATTCTTCAGGATTCTGGTCTGGTGATCAGACGATCTGGGTCTCTGCACCCTGTCAGCTCATTAATTCTATGATCCTTGGCAAGTCACTTAACCTCTCCTGGCCTCTATTTCCTATTTTAAATTGAGGGTGTTGGGGTAGGCAATCTTGAAGATCCAGTCCAGCTCTAAAATCCAATGATTCTAAGACTAATTGCCAAAAATAACATGAATATATTTTGTGGTTGTCATGTGAAGGGTAAGGAAGAGAATCGTAAGCCCAGGAACATTGTTTTATGATCAAGAACTGAACACGTTTCTAGTAGCTACAATTGTGCATTCACGCAGCCTTTTCCATCTGGTAGTTCGCACTCTTCCTCTCTCCTCCCTTTTCAAAGACTCTCAAAGACTGAGCAAGATTCTTGTAAAATCTTCAAATGACTTATAGTTAGTTAGTGGGAGATACAGAGAAAGAGAGCAGGAGGAGGGGGGAATCATAAAAAGATAACGGGAAAAAGGGAAAGAGTGACAATGAGTTAGAGGGAAAAAATTGAACAATGAGTGTAGGAAGCAGGGGATAAAAGAGCAGACTACTGAAAATGAAGACTTGGTCCCTAGCAGATGTAACTGTCTTCACTTCTCTCCCTCCCACCCTGAGCTCACTAATAGAATTCATCATGTTGGGACCAAGTTATCCTATTTATATATAACCTGCATCTTTAAATGGAATAAATTTAAAGTCTGTACTATGTTGTATTATTAGGCAATATATTAATAGAAAAATATGAATACACTATTATCATATTTAAGTGACAAATAGAAGAACAAAATCATGGCTACGCAGCTGCAAAGTTGGGAGACGTTCACGTATGGTGGGGGGAAATGTCATTTGGAGGGGATAGTTTTTCACAGGATTGACCAGTGCCACCTCAGCCTGAAATAGCCTCTCCTATCTGTAAAGTCCCATGACAGCTAATTTTAATTTATTCATCAGGTGTTTATTGAGCAGTTCTGTGTACAAATCATTGGTACACAGTTCTAACAGTGTTTTTCCTAGTGGGTATCATGGCGTTAGAGAAGTGGGTGGGCGCCTTATTTCATGTGGAGGTGGGAGCCGTGTGAAGAAAAGCAAAGCAGGATAAGGCGTGAGTGAAAGATTGGATTGGGGGTATATTATGTCGGGTGTTCAGGGAAATTGAGGGAGTAACATTTGATCACAAATCTGAATGAACGAGATCTTTTGAAGACCTAAGGGAAATTTTCTTCTTCTTTTTTTTTTTTTAAGCTCTTGACTCAATGGCTATGTTTTTTGAACATCATTGATTCTCCCATTACCTATTAGAGAAGAGCAAGGGACTGAGATATAGGATTCTTTTCCTGGGCCACAGAGATGTAGCAAGTTATTAATGGTAAAGCCAAGAGCGGGAAGCTCATGTTTACTTGTTAACTTTTCCTTGTTCCTTATTATAAATGCAAAGATAAACCCATAGTTGTCTAACATCAAAGTAGCTGATTTTAAACTATTTCTCCCTCTACCTCAATGCATCATTTTATTTTTGTTTTACTAAATGTCTCTTAAAAACATGACACTCTGCCATCACTGTCACTTCCCAACATCTTCCCGCTTGAGACAGCTAGTGAAACATACCTCAAAGATCATTTTATAAATGCAAAGTGTTGAGTCACTGGCTTTGCCACTCCTACCTTACAGGAGAAGGCCATCTTCTTCCATAATTTTGGTATCACTGGCCCTCAGTTTGTTGGGGGGGGAAAGTGCGAGTGCAAGATTGTCCTTTCTATCCTTAGTCTTTCAAGGTCACCCTCCCGTTGAGGCTGTCCCCACAGAACCACGCCGAGCACTCTTCTCTAACCCTTTGCTCCCTGGCCTGCCCAGGAGCCCTGGACCTGAACCCAACCCCACTTCTAGTAGCTCAGTGCCTGGAATGGCTTCTCTCTTTCTGACACATCTAAGCAATCGGATGGTTAAAGTAATTTAGGTAATGCTTGAACAGAGGCACAGATGGCCTTCTGTCTTTTTTGCTCATGGCAGCCTCAGCGTACCATACTGCAGCTGTTAGTAACAATATGGAGCAATTCTTTAAGCCCTGCTGCTGCTAAGTCACTTCAGTCGTGTCCAACTCTGTACGACCCTGGAGACAGCAGCCCACTAGGCTCCCCCATCCCTGGATTCTCCAGGCAAGAACACTGGAGTGGGTTGCCATTTCCTTCTCCAATGCATGAAAGGGAAAAGTGAAAGTGACGTCGCTCAGTCGTGTCTGACCCTCAGCGACCGCATGGACTGCAGCCCACCCGGCTCCCCCGTCCATGGATTTTCCAGGCAAGAGTACTGGAGTGGGTGCCAGTACCTTCTCCAAGCTTTAAGCCCTAGGTCATATTTTCTCAGGACTGTGCTAAAATTTAAATATAAAAACTGCTACTTCGTAGGATTTCAACATGAAAATAACTCACTCCTCCTCTTATGTGACATTATTTACCAGCATCTACTTTGTGATTTTAAGTGGCTTTTAACTTTGTTGTTCTTTAGTCACTAAGTGGTGTCTGACTCTTTTGCAACCCCATGGACGGTAGCCCACCAGGCTCCTCTGTCCATTGGGTTTCCCAGGCAAGAACACCGGAGTGAGTTGCCATTTCCTTCTCCAGGGCATCTAGATTCTTTACTGCTGAGCCACTGGGGAAGCTCTGGCTTTTAACTTGATAGGATCTAAAAGAAAATACTATTTAGCAAGCTAGAACCAGAGTCTCTTATAAACATCTACTTTTTAAAGGCAATATTAATAAGACCTCTTTAGTTTTTGTTTTCTGTGTATAAACTGACAGCAACATGTGGATTAGGTATTAGATACTATAACTAAAGATGATTGTAGATTGTGATGGATTAAACCAAGAGCAGGAAATAAGCACATTTTCAGTAGATGGGGTCAAGAAAATATGCTTTAGACATATGTTCTTTATTTCTGTACATTTTGTTTACATTTGAGTTGCAATTTATGTGGTCTGTTTTATACATGCCAACCTCAAAAGTAGTTTGGAGGAGAGAGGATAAGAGAAAAACCTCTTTTCTTTTGAAACTTTCAGAGTTGTCAAGAATGTAGATATTGACATTTTTATATGAAGAAGAGAGCATCTAGAAAAGGGCAATTCTTTTTGCCCCTTTGTTTGCTATGCTAAATTGTTTCTTTTAAAATCAGTGATTTGTGTTAGTCGCCTTAAGAAAATTGTACTATTTCCCGGGTACTCTGGACACATGGCAGCAAATGGTAATGTTTATTTTGATTATAAGTTGGGGCGGTCACTCATAAGCAGCCACATCTTAAATATAAATGTATGCTTATGATATAAAATTGACATTTAACAAAGATCCACCTGCTTCCCAAACATTTCTCTCAGTAAAGTATCTGTAAGTCCTGCTGCATTTTTATTAACAATGAGCCTGCAGGCTGTGTCTTGGGGTATATCTCCTCTCGCTGCTGTCCCCACGCCCACACACTATCTTTCATTTTTAAACTTATTTCTGGAAAAGGGTAGGGGATAACCAATGGCACCTGGTGGTGGGTGGTGGTGGTTTTTGTTCTTCCTTGTCTGGGCTTTTTTCTGGGTGTGGGGGGCAATGATTTTTTTTTAAATTCAGATTTTTCAGTTCTCACATTTCAGAAGGTAAGGGTCTGAGGAGTGGGGGAGCAGAAAAGTGGGGCCTGGTGTGCTGTGAGCTCATGCAGTCAAGAGAGGGCAAGATGCCGTGGAGCCTTGGACTCAGACACAGAAATTCAGGGGCATGACCAGGGCCCCTCACAGGGAGTGAGTGAGGGGGTTTAAGACAGCCTCTTCTCCCAGCTGCATTTTGAGCCTGTCCTGGGGTCAGGCTTGCTTGCCCGAGGGGTCAGGGAGCGAGTGAGTGAACCCACACCTCTGTGCCATTCTCTGCAGCTTCCCGTCTGGAATCTCTATGAGCCCCATGTAATTAGAGACTGGAGCAACATGTACTAGTCTCTTTTATGGGCGCTCGTAAAAAGGATTTCTCAACTACGTATGCCACTGAAGGTCTATGTGTAACAAGGCAAGGATAGGAACGTTTTGGAGGAGGCTTTCTTTTATGAATTCTACCCAGCAGTAAGCTACTCTGATCTTAATGTAAAATATATAAAACAATTTTTACAACACTCTAAAATAAAAACAACTTTAATAGGACACACATGGTGTCAGTGGTAGATTTTCTTTTTTTCCCCCTTCTTACAGGAGACTTTTTTTTTTCCCTTATAAGATAAGGGAGTCTCAAGTATAAATCCCCTAATGGCTTCTTGGAACAACTTATTTTCCTCAGCAGACACCTCTCTGGGCTCTTTAAACAGTATTGATAAAAAGAGCACGGGCGGGTCGCTCGGTGAGATTTCCTGTAAATGCTCCAGCTACTGGATTGACCTGCAGCTGGACTCATGGATCTCCTCCAGGATTAGGACGCAGAAAGAAAACATTTTCATGGAAATGATGACAGAGTTCCACTCAAATCCCAGCGTGGTTCTGTTGTCATCGTACAGAAGTGGTTAAGACGACAAAATTACTTTTTGTGCAGCAGAGGGGGGCAAAGTTCAGGTGGCAAACTTGATTCCAGTTTAAACTCAAAATGTTAAGGGCAGTAGATTCTGCTTTTCAGTTGACTTGTTTGTGTAATATTTGGACCTAATATTCTGTGTAGCAGGCTTATTTTCTTGTTTCAAAGGACTTTGGAAATGAGTAAAATTATTTGAACTGATGTAGTACAGAGACATTAATAATTGGTGTCATACCCTACAGCCTGCCCATTACGCAAAGGATTTAATGATAATGTTAAAAAGTATTTGATAACATGCTAAAACAAGACAAATTTTTAAAGATCAGAACTAGGAAAAACTTAGAATAAGAGCTCAGGACTGACAAGGAGAATGGGCCATATGAATATGTGTTGGGTGAAATAATTTGACCTTGGATTTCCTACCAGGTAGTGGGAAAATGTGGCTATGATTCTATCCGAATTAAAAATAAATGGTTACTTATAAAATATAGTGTCAATTTAATAACAGCTTTTGGAGAGAAAATCACCACACGTGCACATATGTATATACATACAGCACATATATACCGAAACATATACACAGACACATGAGTATATACACATGCCCACATACTGCTGCCAAGTCGCTTCAGTCGTGTCCGACTCTGTGCGACCCCAGAGACGGCAGCCCATCAGGCTCCCCCGTCCCAGGGATTCTCCAGGCAAGAACACTGGAGTGGGTTGCCATTTCCTTCTTCAGTGCATGAGAGTGAAAAGTGAAAGTGAAGTCGCTCAGTTGTGTCTTCGCAACCCCATGGACTGCAGCCTACCAGGCTCCTCCGTCTATGGGATTTTCCAGGCGAGAGTACTGGAGTGGGGTGCCATTGCCTTCTCCATGCATGTATATATAAATGTATGTGCATATTCACACATTTATACATGATACACACAGGATATGTATGTATACTTCACCTTCAGACACATTAAGGTGTGCACAGGGGGTGAGACTTACATGTAGAATTAAGGAAACTAATAATTCTCACAGTAAGGGGAATATTCTAGTTCCATGAGAAGGTAAACTAAACAGATTTCTCAAGTGGGAAATCCTACCGAGAGCAAGGAGTAGTATGGCAGACAGTGTCTTCAACAACACACATGTCAAGCATATGTATGTTTCTGGAGGTGGAGGGCAACTTGGGAGTGTTTATCTCTCAGTGAAAGGAGAAGGCTTAATAGTGAAATATGAGTCTACAGAGGAACAGGCATCATGGAATCAGGACTTTCTGACTTACCAGTTACATTTGACTACAGTTGGAATATTGAATCCTCTGAGAACTTCATGGTATCCAGAAAATCTAGAAAATGTGCATTTGTACTGAGGGTCAACTATGATTTGAGCTTGTTCGATAAGCCAAGTGTCTTTTCTACTTGGTAAGATGTTCTTAACTGAGTTCAGAAGTTGTGTATTTAGATGCCGAGTTACTTCTGGTGATTATCTCAAGCCCTACACTAACATTTTAAATACCTTTTTGTGATATTTGTTCTCTAAGCCTGGCCTTCAATTATTTTAACCTTTAAAAGTGCTTTGACATGAGAGAACCACGTGGATTTTGAGTAAATTCTTACTGAGTTGAATTAACTTTATTTTTAAAGCTTTTTAAAAATATATTTCTTTGGCTGTGTTGGGTCTTAACTGTGGCATGCGGGATCTTCTTCACTACATCATGCGATGCATGGACTCTAGTTTGTTTACTCTTTATCTCTCTATGGAACTATACAATCAATCAAGATTTAGCTGTCCCTTGGCATGTGGGATCTGAGTTCCCAACCAGTGACTGAACCCATGTCTCCTGCATTGCAAGGCAGATTCTTAACCACTAGACCACCAGGGAAATTCTGAATTGACTTTATTAAAATGTGTTACAAGGTACCTTCTAATGCCTCTTTCAGGTCTACTTCCCTTATATAATTCAGGTATTAAGAGGTGGAGCTGAGTTTTGAATGCAGTCTGTGATTTTCCCCTAGCTATGCCTATGGTTCATCAAATCAACCATTTAAATCTTGTTTTAAAGAAATGGGCAAATTGGGAGTGGGAGGTGATAGAAACAAATGTTTATAGTCTAGTTGGGGATGAAAAAAATGCACATTACAAAGTAATATAAAGAAACATGTAAAGTAATCAAAGAAATAAAATTGAATTTGTAAATATAAGTATTATTATAGGCCCTGAAATGATAGGAAACATGTCCTGTTTTAGCTGTTGTGCAAGGGAATGCTTCCTGAGGAGCAAAGCATATAGGAGAGGTGGGTGAAAAACATGTTTGAATAGGGAGATCGTTTGAGACGGAACATTGTAGGAACAAGATACAGATGCCAACGAGTACCTCTTGTGTCCAAAGGAGGCTGAGCAGAAGAGCCTGGCTGGAGTTCAGATATTGAGGATGGCAGTCGTAAGCAGCTCACAACAAAAATACAAGTTGTAAACTGAGTGAGGCACCTCTTTGGAAAGAATAGGATTTTGAATTTTATCTTGAACAAAGGGGAGGCCTAGGGGACTTCTGAGAGTGGGAGTATTTTGGTAGAACTCTGATTGAAGGTGAGAGTGTCTGAGGGTATTTTGGGAAAGTGCAGCGGGCTTCCCAGGTGGGCTAGTGGTAAAGAATCTGCCTGCTAATGCAGGAGATCCAAGAGCTGCAGGTTTGATTCCTGGGTGGGGAAGATCCCCTGGAGGAGGGCATGGCAAGCCACTCCAGTATTCTTGCCTGGAAAAGCCCATGGACAGAGAAGCCTGGTGGGCTACAGCACATGAGGCTGCAAAGAGTCGGACACAACTGAGCACATACACACAAGAAGGTAAACCGCACGTCTCGATTTGGGGCAGGGCATCAAGCAGCGTCTGAGTTTGGGAGAATTCCCAGAGAATATTTCTGGGTTCTGATGTTTATGCATTTTTCTGTAATGTTTGCTTCTCTAAAGAGCACAGGATTTTGCCTTGACTCGCCATCCACTGTGACCCCTAAATCTTTTCCTGCCAACTTTCTAAGCCAAGCCATTCCCAGTTTGTATTAGTGTATTTTTTTTTTAAAGATCTAGACACATTTTGCATTCACCTTAACTGAACTATGGGCTTCCGTGATGGCTCAGATGGTAAAGATTCCACCTGCAAAGCAAGGAGACCCCAGTTTGATCCCTCAGCTGGGAAAATCCCCTGGAGAAAGGAATGGCTACCCACTCCAATAGTCTTGCCTGGAGAATTCCATGGACAGAGGAACCTGGCAGGCTATAGTCCATGGGATCGCAAAGAGTCAGACACGACTAAGTGACTAACCCTTTAACTGAACTATATTTGCTTTCTAACTGCCGCTTCCATTTGCCACTTACCAAGACCCTTGGAAGTATTTCCCCCTATTTTCTAATTGATGATGTTACTCTTTGAATGGGTGTCCTTTACCAGCTATCTTGGAGTATTCTGACAGTTTAAAGTATGCAAATCATATATTATTCAGGGCAAGGATGGAATGATTCTTCTGGATCCTATTTCAATCGTATAATCTAAGATGGCTTTATCTAGCATGTTGTTTACTAGCAGCTGCCTGGAATGCTGGGTTGAGAAGGAATCTGAGTTAAATGCTGTTTAGGAGAAAACTGTATAGCTATCAATTTGCACTGTTTGTGGTGTGGGACAGATAATAATGTTGTATTTATTCCCACTAATTCTCTAATCCTCCAAGTCCCCAACACAAACTTGGCTATCTTTGATAAATAGTCATCAGCCTTCTATCTTATACCTTTAATGGTAGTGAATGAATGTGTATTAGAAAAAAAGCAGTATGAAAAACTAGTGGAAAGAGTTGTAAATTTGGTTTATACTGGTCTTGGTCCCATATGGGTTGAATAGCATAAGTCAAATTACTTAATTTCCTAAAACTTAGTCATTTACGAATTGGGGATATTATGTTGAGGGATTGTTGTAAGGAGTAAATGAGCATATATGCAAGTTGATGAATTCCTATTATTCTCTACATTTTGTTGTAATTTCCTTATTAATTCTGCTATATTTTCCATTCTTCCCAGGGTTTCTCTTACCTAGTCATGCTCTCATTCAGCGTGAATCATCCGTCTCCTGTTTGAGCCCCAAGTCCACAGATCTGGCTGTTGATGCTTCCTTGGATATCCTGCCAGCATGTCAGACTAAGCACAGCTGAAACCTGCCTTACTATCCTTACAAAACCTTGTTTTTCTGGGAATGGCTAACATTTCTAAAGGCATCACTAGCTTCCCACTTACCTAGGACATCAGCCTGCCTTTAAATCTCTTCTTCACATTCACACAAATCAAGCTCAGATCTTGCTCAGCCACCTAAAAAGTTTGAAAACTTGAAAAGTTTACTTAATCTTTCGACGCTTCAGCATGTATTATATTTGGAACATAATAATAGATGCCTGCTGCATAGGATTTCTAAGAGGTTTAAACATCATTCGTACCTTGCTTTGCATGGGATCAGAAAATATGGGTTGTTATTATTTCATCTTTTTAAAATAACTGCTTATCCAGTTCTATTTCTCCACTGTTCCTTTTTATTTCTGTCATCTCTACTCGACTTAAAGCCTTTTTATTCTCTTTACCTAGAAGATTGTAATACCCTTTGGTAGGCAGAGAGAATGTAGGTTAATTTGCATTCCAGTTAACAGTTGTTTCAGCATATTCAACATTAAACTCTTTTAACCTCATTTTGGCAACTCACTCCAGTATTCTTTCCAGGATAATCCCATGGACAGAGGAGCCTGGCGGGCTACAGTCCATAGTGTCGCAGAGTCAGACACAACTGAGCAATTGAGCATCCATGCACACATAGTGTAATCTAGGTGGTAAAACTGAAACAGTTCTAGAAATGACTGGGACAGCTACTGAGTGTCCTGATTAGCACAGGGCCTAGGACAGAGCCAGCCTCAAATGTTGAAAGGGATGAAGGTTGCAGTATAACTAAGAAAGGTTAATAGTGGCTGAAAAGGTGATAAATTCAGAATATAGATCTAGAGTCATGGGGGGATTTGAGTAAGTAAAATTGAGTAGAGGGAGAAGATCAAATGAGCAAAAACATAAAAATAGATGTGTATAGCTACCATATAAGTAGATATGGGGCATCTACTTGATATAACGTATGTGTCAGGAAGCAAAAAAAGGAAAAATTGGGGCAAAATGAATAGAAAGACAAGTGAACTCAGTAAATTCTTCAAAATTAATGTTACCAAATTGAGCCTCATGGATTGACTGGTGCCAGAAAAAAATTGAGACTAACTGAAGCATTATCACAAGGAAGAGAGTTTCTGCTGATTTATGATGATTCATTTACAAACCTCAAAGCTCATCCTCAGAAAGATGGGTATAGGGTGTGGATGTGTAACAGATACAGTAATGTGTGTCACTTCACTGCACCTAAAGACATTTTTGCTATGGGAATTCAATTTCTTAAACCCATTATGTATTAGTCATTTAATCTTGAGAGAGTAAAATCCATAGGTTGAGGGGAAGATGGGATCCATAGAAGGGAAGTCTCTAGACATAGATCCAGGAGTTGCCAAACTAGATTTTCTGCAAGTTTTCACAGGACGTGGGTTGCTTCATGGCTTGCGAGGAGGAGGCCCGGCAAGGAAGTATCTGGTCTCTCACCCTGGCTAAGAGAGAATAATTTTACTTTTTTCCTTTTTATGTTTTTTTTTTTTTTAATGTGTTTTCCTTTGTTGGGGGGGTGTGACTTGTCTGTCTCTAAAACAAAAGTTGCATTCATTTACATCCCTTCCTTTACATGGCAGAAGCTAAGATACAGAGAAGATGAGAGGATAAGGGCAAAGCTTGGTTCTGGCTTAGACACCAAACCTAGAGCTCTTGCTTCCATACAGCCTCCTTTTTCTAAAAAAAAAAAAAAAAGTAGAGTCGAGTTTCTTTACAATGTTAAGTTTCTGCAGTCCAACAGAGTGAATCAGCTGTAAGTACATATATCTCCCCTCCCGCTTGAGCCTGCCTCCCATCCCACCCCTCTAGGTCCTCACAGAGCACCCACACAACCTCTATTCTGTTCAGCATATAGTTATCTCTGGGGATTCCTCAGAGGTGCTGTGACTAGATTTTCATGTTCTTGCATACATACATTTCTCGTATTGATTGACACTTTATTTTTGCAGTGTTTTCTCTCCAAATAGTGGTATAAAACTCAGCTCGGGCTGATTCAATAAAGTATGTGCTTTTCATTAAGGTGGACTGTGCAAGATTCTGTGATGGACCAATAAGACAGTCCTAATCCTGCCTTTAGCTAGTTTATAGTTTTTCAATTGGGTATGCAAATTACATAGAGTTAAATATGTTATCAGATGGACAAGCACATGATATGCTCCAAACACAACTTTATTTCATCTTGAGCTGCCTCTTTAACATTTTTACTCAGTAGGTATTATCTTCCCTTGTTCCTAGGGGAAAATCCTGGCAAGTCTTATATCTTTTCTGCTCACTTTTTGGTGAAAACGTCCTATGGTCATTTTGTCATTGGTATAGCCTTGATTTAATTATTAGATAATAACCAAAAACTAGAAACTTGAATTCATAATAAGCCTTTGATTATTATCTTGGAGAAAATGTACAACAGACTTTGGCTGATACAAAGAGCCTATTTTTTAAAAATATCTACATATATAAAAAAAATCTGTCCAAACTATCTCTTTCTTGAAAATTCTAAAGGAAATAAACCTCTGATGAAATGAAATGGTAAAAAGTAACTAATGCTAATTCCTGTAAGATGTATATCATGTGGACTCCTGTTCCTTTCGTCTCTTTTCATTTTACATCAAAACCATAGGAGGAAGCCATGCGCATGGCTTGCATGTGTGCAAAGATTTCTTGTAGTGTTCTTGTATTTTCATGTTGAGAGTGGTATTGATAACCTTAGTAATTTAAAGTAATTTCTGCTTCAAATGTCAAGTGTCAGTAGCATTTCAGATCTTCCTCTATTTGGTGTAATTGTCAGCTCTAAGCTCACAGACTGACCTAATACAGTCATCAGATATGCTTTGAATTAAGAGTTATTTGGCTAACTTCTGTAGCCCTGTTTGAAGCAGTGCAGTGTGTTGCCGTTACCAGTTTGCTTCTGCTTTTCAGAAACATAAGACCTGTATATCCCAAGAACCACTATGTGAAATTTTCCACCAGGTGGATGACATGTGAGCATATCTGGTTGCAGAACTATAACATTAGTAGTAGCCTAATTTGAACCATGCCTTTTATAATAGCTTACATTTATTAAGAACTTGCTTAAAGGAGTTCAAACAAGGGTGGTGACCTCTTAGACACCCATATTTTAAAACCCCCCCTTTTTTTTTCAATCGGACAGTCCATAAGTTGTTCATCTCTTATGCAACTTTTAGTATTTGGTAACCAATGATTCCACAATCAGTGTTATGCAATGAATGCACAATGAAAGATGGATTGAAAATTCAAAACTTGTGGTCATTTATTCTTGTACACACACTTACGTGTGTGTGTGTGTGTGCGCACGCGTGGTGGGGATGAGGGCTAGTGCTTTCTGTGCTGCATTCAGGGAAATGTTCAACATTGCGCTCGGCATTTTGTTTGACAGTTGTCACGTTGTTTTCATTGTCTCTCCATTTTGTTTATTTCCCTGCTTCTTAAGCAGCCTGATGAAATCGCATCAGCTAACTGGGATTGAATTTTGATGAGTGCCAAGTTGCTTTGATGAAATCTAGTGTAATTATCTTAAACTGGACTTTATTTGGCTTTAATGCTAGCATTTCCCATATTGAGAAAATTAGAGCTTTTGTCTGCTACTAGAGATAGAAGCCCTGTAGGAAACAAAGATAACTCAAACACAAAAAGGAACGACAGGAGAAGTTCATTTTATACCTTTGTTTCAGAACTACTGTCCACACATTCAGACTTCTTTTAAAAAAAGTATTAGCATCCATTCCTTTTAATAGTGATAAAATCAGAATTAGCTATTAGCCAAAACTATCCTCACCCGTGAACTTAGAGAAATAATTTTCTTGTTGACCATGAGAAAAGCTTTCGTGTCCCATTATCTGGATTTTTCCAAGGGGGACAAAAATATTTTGTATATTAAATATAAGATGATAGTCCCTTTTGTCAACCAAGGAAACAACTGAGCTTTTAAATTGTACTTCCTACTGATATTTTAGGCTACAAAGAAAGTACTATAAAGGAATCAAAAATTTTGGAGTCAAAAGACTCCTAAATTTAAATCTTAATTTCTGATTCTTATGACATAGAGGGATTTAAACTTGCTGAACTCTTATGTGATTAAATTAGGTGATGCCATTGTTACCAATGTCTCTCTTTGGAGTCTATGGCCATACCACTCTGAATATGCCCAATCTCATCTGATCTCAGAAGCTAAGCAGGGTTGGGCCTGGTTAGTACTTGAATGGGAGACCAGTGTATCTCTTTGGAGATCANGAACTCCGGGAGTTGGTGATGGACAGGGAGGCCTGGCGTGCTGCGATTCATGGGGTCACAAAGAGTCGGACCCGACTGAGCGACTGAACTGAACTGAACTACCTTTCTTTCCATGTGTATGTTTTCAAATACTGTACCTATTCAACTTGTATTTTCTCATGAAAAAGACAAACCTTTTTCTTTCCAGGCTACCCCAGTATTCCTGAGTCTGGGCCCTTCTCCTCAAGGTTTATTTGTCTGTTATGACCTTTTCTTTATTGTATCTTCCCTCTCAGTGACTTCATTACCCTAACCCCTGACCCAACATTTCTACTTATATTGACGTACTTCAAATTTTAAACATTTAAAATGACTTCTAATTCTTCTTTCAAATAAGCTCTGCCACCTACTATGTCCTATATTAGAGACTGGCATCACCTCCTGACTCATTTTGGCCTGGAAATCATTCAACTCCTCTGTTATCCTTATTTTCCATATTCATTTGGTCACTGATTCTCCTTGATTTGTGTTTCCCTTGTGGCTCAGTTGGTAAAGAATTCGCCTGCAGTGTAGGAGACCTGGGTTCAGTCCCTGGGTTGGGAAGATCCTCTGGAGAAGAGAAAGGCTACTCACTCCAGTATTCTGGCCTGAAGAATTTCATGGACGGTAGTCCATGGGGTCACAAAGAGTCGGACACGACTGAGTGACTTTCTACTTGATTCTACCACCTCAACAACTTACTGAGTACTCCCTGTCTTCATTCAGTCCCACTCTTCCTTTGTTTTTCCTACCTTGACTACTTTAGTAGTTTCTTGACTGGTCTTTTCCCCCTTCTAACTTTAGAAGAGTACCTATTTAGTATGTGAAATTAGAATCTAATTTCATCCAGGTATTCCCTGGTGGCTCAGAGGTTAAAGCGTCTGCCTCCAATGCGGGAGACCCGGGTTCGATCCCTGGGTCAGGAAGATCCCCTGGAGAAGGAAATGGCAACCCACTCCAGTATTCTTGCTTGGAGAATCTCATGGACTGAGGAGCCTGGTGGGCTGCAGTCCATGGGGTCACAGACGGACACGACTGAGTGACTTTACTTACTTACTTACTTACTTATTACCTTGAAACAAATATGCACATTTTTTAAATGTTGCTGACATTTCTAGATTAACTATTATTTAGTGATAGTCTTTTTTAAAAAATACATGTTGCATTTATTCTATTAGTATCACCTCACTTTAAATTTTAGCCAACATCTTGTTTCATATTCATTGTTAGCTCCTAGTTTTATGTAACTGGACTTTTGTAAGGTTTATTTTGCTTTTCCATTTTTGGTACAATATTTGTTTCTGTAACTTGACACCAAAAATGATTCAATTCATTTTGGGAGCACCAGGCATCCAAACATAAGTAATGTGGAGTGATAACATTCATGTGTTTTGACAGCATTTAAAGGGAAAATAAAGGAGGCTGTGTCAAAAGTGTACTACAGATCTCAAATTACCAAGGGCATTACAGGACTTTGGCTATCTTGGAGCTGTAAGTGTTGCAAAGCTATGATTTGGAGGGTATGTGAAGAATAAAGACCTACTTTATATTAACATTTCTTTTTACTATAAAGGAAGTAGCATTAATTTGAAGAGAGTTTACACAAAGTAACTCTTGTCCATTGTTAGCTCAATTTTCAGTGTAAGATTAATAAGAATTATTAAGTAGTTTAAACCTTAAGTTTGCATCTTGTAATTAGCATAATTTCGTGTCACAGGTTTTAATGGGAGCCATCTCAGCTTTTTTTTATTCCCTGGCAAAGCGCTATTATGTTTCTAGCCTGGGTAGAGGAATGCTGGATTTTATGTATGTCCTGAAACAAGTTAGCACAGTTTGGTTAAAACTGCTGCCTAAATGATGAGCAGCAAATCAGATTATAAAATCCTACTTGGTGGTTTAGCATGTCAGTTAAGTTAGGATTTGAACCATATCATAGTCATACAGTGGTCAGGACCAATCTCGTAACAGTCCAACCTCAGTGCATGGCTCCGCTATTGACGTAGGGGATGGTGTTTGGGCCCCTGACAGGAAGCAGTTTCTCCAAGTGCGAGATCAGAGTTGTGTGTTTTCAATAAGGCTTTGTTGAGTGCCTGCCATGAGTTAGATGACTTATTTAGGGATGAAGGAACATTCTTCAAAATCATTACAAAACCAAGACTACATAATTTTTGGTGTTTTTCTTCATCGTGGTTCAGACTGCTTCTGCCATTCACGAGAAATCCTGGTGGCAACATGGTGTCATGAAGGACATTTATTAGGTCAGATGTCTGATGGACTCACCGTTTTCATCAACTGAGCAATCGAAAGATTCATGGTCCTTCAGAACTGGAGACAGTGGGACATTACAGCAATTAGACTGACAGAGATTGGGCTGACAGAGCGTGGAAAGTTGAAATCCTCTTTTATCTTTGTTATTCTTTCAAATCTGGTTTCCTATTCTCCACTTCTACTGTATTTCGAACTCTTGAAACTTTCACTTAACCAGGCATGACGACATATTGTTGAAGCTTTGGAATTTAGGTCCTGGTTCCTTTACTTGTAGCTGCTTAACTTCAAGTCCTTCATTTACTCATTTGTAAAATGGTAACACCCACCTCCAAAGTTGTAATGAGAACTAAGTGGATCAATACATGTGAAATGCCTGGCGTAGTAATACCTCACATGGATGTTAACTAATAAGGATATTGGTAATATCAGTCCAATTAAAGAAGACAGATAAAACCATTTTAATGGCACTCATCTAGAGAGAGGATCCAATATAAGGAGAGCACAGCAGAATCAACCAGATGACTTAAAATAGGTAGCAAAATAGACGCGTAGATTTTTTTCTATGAATACTCTAGCTGAAAAGAGATCGCATAATCCCCACTGGCAAAATTTTCCTCACTGGTAGATATTCTGCCTTACAGCTTCTTTAAAAAATCAGAGTTAATAGTATAGACAGAATTGCTTCGCATTTCCCGTCAGAGTGGGAAACCTATTTGGGTGGGTCGAAAAAAGTAGAAGACAAAGCAGCTATTTAAAATACTAAATTGATCTAAATGTCCTACAACCCATCTTAGCTAGTTGTAAGATGAGACAAAGCAAGAGAAGAGAGTTTTAAGGCATCCTTTAGAGATTTTGAAAACTTAATTGAATGTTTCTACCTTGGCAAAACTGAACCCATTTATCTGTATAATCTCTTCAAGCTTGGAGTTATTGAAAAACTTCTGACTTTTCTCTCTATTCTTAGCCGAAAGCAGTTTGCATGTTATTTGCTTCCTTGGGTGCAGTTCTGCAAGTCCGCGTATTTAAAGTTTGTGAGGGAGCCAAGCCGCAGGACCTGGCTGCATTTCAGCTGCTGGACAGGGGGCGCGTAGCTTGCCGTTGGCCCCAGCTGCGGGAACTGTGCATGTATCTCTTTCTGGCCGTCCGTCCTGAAGTGAGTTTATCTCCTCTACACTCTGTTTTCCTTTGGGTGTCTGCCTTTTGTTGCGTGATCCACACTTTGTTGAACCCAAGGACTTCTGCAGGGCTACTTATCCTCTCAAAACAAGGAAAAATTACTTTTGCAAAGCTGTTTAAGTCAGAGGATGTAACGTAAATCCCATTCAAAGCAGCAGTTCCCATCCATCCGGAGGTGGGAGGAAGAGCAAGTTCTAATACAAGTCAGAAAGCTAACAGTCCACCCGAGTGGAACAGAAGGGCCCTGATGGGCTTATGGCAGTGTTGGCACCACTCCCCTGTGGTTTGGCTGTGAGTCAGCTTGTTTCACGTGGCTGGTTTCAGGGATGCTAAGGAGATTTCTTCCTATCTGTCTCACGTATAGTCTTTTTGTAATTATTATCATCACCATCACCACCACCACTGCTAACATACATTCAGTGCTTACTATTTGCATGGCAAAGAGTTTGTTCTCCCTCCCCTCCTCGCCCCATAATATCTTATGAAAAAACCCAAATAAACTTTCTGGGCAGCCCAGTATACTTGCCATGGACTGGGCTAAAACTTTATTTCCTTGTTTAATCATAACCCCAACTTTATCTGGTAGGAACAACTATTTCTTACATTTTAAAAATGAGAAACTGAGGCTTAGAAGATACCAGCTATGAGGCTGTGGATGAATGAATGTGGCAGAGCGAAGATTTACACTGGGTTTCTCAATCTCTAAGGAGCATGTAATAACCTCCTAGGCAATGTTGCTTTCCTGAACTCAGATGACTGTTGGAAAGGATCCACTTTAGGAACTTACCACTTTTAAATGCTGTATACGTAAAAATTTGGAATGGCATTTCTCCCAGTTCCTTTACTTTTATATAATGTAAGTACCTCCAGTAAAAGGAATCAAAAGGTGAGGCCAGAAACAGTGTTGGAGAAATCTTTACATAATTTGGCAAGACTGAACTTTTAGTTTCTTTTTACAATAAATGAGACATTTCCAAAGAAGAATGGGTGGTATTTACATAAGCCTAATTATTTATGCAAACTTTCTCAGTTAAGCAGTGCCTCTGTTAACAATCTGGAGAAGGAAATGGCAACCTACTCCAGTATTCTTGCCTGGAAAATCCCATGGATGGAGGAGCCTGGTTGGCTACTGTCCATGGAGTCGCAAAGAGTCGGACACGACTGAGCGACTTCACTTGAAGCGGCTGTTAACTATATACTTGAGAAAAAGGACAGTAAAGGATGATCTAATATGATTTAAAGAACATAAAGTTACACAGAACCTGGTGGCCAACTATTTTTCTCTCTGAAAAATGGTACTTGTATAACCACAGGAGAAGGCTTGGAATTCACATAATCAAGAGCTCCTTGGTACTTAAGGTTTTAATGATGCTGAAGCTGGAACTCCAGTACTTTAGCCACCTCATGTGAAGAGTTGACTCATTGGAAAAGACTCTGATGCTGGGAGGGATTGGGGGCAGGAGGAGAAGGGGACGACCAAGGATGAGATGGCTGGATGGCATCATAGACTCGGACATAAGTCTGAGTGAACTCTGGCAGTTGGTGATGGACAGGGAGGCCTGGCGTGCTGTCATTCATGGGGTTGCAAAGAGTTGGACACGACTGAGTGACTGAACTGAATTGAGGTATTCCTTTGGGTCTCCAATATGCTTTTTTCCAGGATAAATGGATACAGACACATTTTAAGGCAGATTGATGGAGTAGATGTGTTCTCCATGTCCTGACCAGCACTGTGATATTTTTAGGGTCCACATTTAATAATTCTGATTAGTGAGAGGTGGCTTTTAGAATTTGACATGTGCCATTGGTGTAAACATAAGAGAGCTGGACTTGAGAGCTATCCTTAGTCATGTAAACTTGAGGTTTTAGCATTTGAACATTTAGGATTAGTGATCAATGGCCTCTGGTTTAGAATGGTATCTAGATGGATTTGTCTTTGCAACCCCCCTCCTGACTTCTCCCTAAAACCCTGATAAGTGTGAAATGGATGACACTGTAAACTAAAACCAACCGGCAACTTGTCATCAGAATCCAGAGGGAAGTTTCAGTAAGAACCGAAAGGACTATATTTAAAAACATAAGTGGAGGGTCATTTACATTATGCTGCTGATGACTATGTCTCCCTGAAAGCTAGAAATACTTTCTGCACTTGCAACCGACTGGCTCCTGAAATGAAAGTTCCGTGTCAAATAGAAACCTGGAGGGATGTCCTTTTGTTGTGTGGCCTCAGCTTAATAACAACAAAATGATAATTGTAACTAATAGTGATATACTAATAGTGAATACTTACAATAGTCCATTAAATACATTAGCTTGTTTAATTACTATAATAATTGTGTGAGTTAGATTCAGTTGTTGTTCTTGATTTCCAGATGAGGAAATAGAGGCACAGAGATGATCAGCATTGACTGTGTGGTTTAAGCAAGTGGACTAATGGGGCCAGAATTTGAATCTGCACTGTCTGATTTCAGGGCCTGTGCTCCTAGTGACAAGGATATACAGCCTATGAAGCCAGATTCCTCTTTCCTACATCTTTCTCTCTAAAGTCTATTGGTATTGCTCCTCTTACAAATACCAGTTCCCAGAATAAGCATTTACATAAGCATGCACATCGTGTCCTGGTTCCTTTAACTGCTGTAAGTCGGGATGCCGGGAAGAACCTGATGGGAGTGATTGTTAAAGATCATAATTTAATGTGTTTCTCTTTATTGTGCCTGAAATCTAGACAGTCATTTAGTTCAGCATAGTCATAGCAGAGAAAAAAATGCCTAAGCATTGGACTAGGTTGTGTGTGTGTGTTCAGTCATGTCTGACGACTCTTTGTGGACCTACAGACTGTAGACTGCCAGTCTCCTCTGTCCATGGAATTTTCCAGGCAAGAGTACTGGAATGGGTTGCCATTTCCTTTTACAGGGGATCTTCCCAACCTAGGGATCAAACCTGTGTCTTCTGCATCTCCTGTGCTGGCAGGCAGATTCTTTGCCACTAGCACCACCTGGGAAGCACAGACTAGGTGGTTGTTGTTCAGTTGCTCAGTCTTGTCCAACTCTTTGTGAACCCATGGACAGCAGCACACCAGGCTTCCCTGTCCTTCACCATCTCCTGGAGCTTGCTCAAACTCATGTCCATTGAATCTGTGATGCCATCCAACCATCTCATCCTCTGTCACCCGCTTCTCCTCCTGCCTTCAATCTTTCCCAGCATCAGGATCTTTTCCAATGAGTCAACTCTTTGCAACAGGTGACCAAAAGATTGAAGCTTCAGCTTCAGCATCAGTCCTTCCAATGAATATGCAAACTTATTTCCTTTAGGATTGACTGGTTTGATCTCCTTGCAGTCCAAGGGACTCTTAGGAGTCTTCTCCAGCAGCACATTCGAAGGCATCAATTCTTTGGTGCACAGCAAAAGGCTGATTAGGTTGGGAGCTGGCTAAATCAAAGTGCTGTTCAAGAGTTGAGATGAATATGGAATTTAATCAACACCAAGATGGGCAAAGAGAGGCTCTAAAGGCAGTCCCACCAGTTCATCCCTTAAATCTGAGTAGACTATACTTTTTTGGAGGAAAATATGAATTTATGGAATAATTACTGTAAAGTAAGAGGGAACTCATTCTAAAACATAGCAAAGTTCAGATTCCTGATATTGTATTATAAGACAGGGGAAAAAATTAGGGGGAAAGTTTGTCCTCAAAAAGATACAGGGAAAACATAACATTCATAAAATAGGTTATAGACTGAGATAAACCGAGGTCAGGCAAGATAAAAAGTTGAAAGCAAACTGAACATAGAATGGTCACATTAACGTGTTCATTGGAGAGTGTCAGGTACAGAATCGATCATTTGGGAAATAGAATAATTATATAGGGGAGAAACTTGGGAAGTGAGTAGAATTTTAGCAGTTAAGGACAAATTGCTAAAAATGGTGATGGAAAAGATGATAGATATTAACAGTAAAAAATCTGAGTTGAAAAGTGGCCCAGTTTGATAAAGACAAAGAACTTAGTCTGTTAAAGAGAGATCTACCTATAGTCATAGCCTAGCAAAAACATGACTGATTCATGTTGAGGTTTGACAGAAAACAACAATATTCTATAAAGCAATTTTCCTTCAGTAAAAAATAATTTTGAAAAAAGGATAAAAAGAAAATTCTAAAGAAAGTACTTTACATCCAAAGGACAAAAATCAAAGTCAAGCTGTCCTCAGGCTTCCAGTTTTGGTGTTTTGTTTTTTAAGTAGTAGAAATAGCATTTAAATTTTGAAAGATGATGAATTTAACCTCATATAATCTTGTAACCCAGCTAAGTTATCTTTACTGACAAGTGTGTTACCTTAGTGACAATCATAAATTGTCACTAAGGGAATATTTCTGTAACTTGCAAAAGTTTTACTCCAAATTTATGAATCAAACTCTGTCATAATGGATTCACATGCACTTGCACTTGCCAGGCAAAAAGATTTCAGTGATGTGACTCCAAGCAAGAAGGAGGTACAGTGCCTTTCAATCCTAACTCAGTTAGTCTTCTCAATAGGACAGTGCATTGCTGCGTGACAGACATTCCAAAATTTAGTAGCTAACAAGAAGTTTATTTTAATTTTACATGGATCCAAGCATAGACAGGTTGCAGAAAGAAGGCTCTCATTTGGGGGTGCTCATTCTGTTGTATGGAGAAGGCAATGGCACCCCACTCTAGTACTCTTGCCTGGAAAATCCCACGGATGGAGGAGCTTGGTGGGCTGCAGTCCATGGGGTCACAAAGAGTTGGACACAACTGAGCAGCTGAACTGAACAACTAGACTCAGGACTATACAGCATCATTGCTTGGTGAACACAAACACATTAAAGAGTGCGTTGAATTTTATTAAACAAGTCATTAGGTTATTTAATTTTTTTTTTAATTCAGAAAGCCTTGGCTGGATTGTTACATAGATATTTTCAAGGATTTTAGAGATATTCTGGGAAATTGGGATATTTTCATAAACTGGAAATAAATTTTTTCCATTTCAAAAATGGAAGACTGGCTTCCACTATCCAAAACTTTGCCATCCAACCTGTTTTTCAGAAATGAATTAGATTCAGATAGTGAGGATTACTATAGTGACAGGACAGAGATATACTTAAATGTACGACAATTACAAAGTATAATGCTATTGTATTCATTTCGTGAAAAAACATTGCAAAACATTGTAGGAAACCAAGTGGTTGATTGGCATTTATGAATGGTAACACTTTTGTTTACAGAATGTGTGTGTGTATGTATATATAGATACATACACTTTTGGTTAACAACGGTTATTTCTGAGGGTTGTTTTTCTATTTTGGGGGGTATTTTATGGTGATTTGTATTTTTTTAGAGAAATATTATTCCTACTGAAAAGTGCATGTAACCTCTATGTGCAATTTAAGGAACAATGATAAAGTCATCCTTGTGCACTACCGTTCTGTTTATAAAGTAGAGAGCTATCAGTGATTTCACTAAGATGGCAGAGTAGGAGATCCCCAGCCTCCATCCCTCCACAAAAATCAATCAAGTAGAGAGCTATCCACAAGCAAAAATAGCGCTGGGAGAGCTCTGGAATCAGAGAAACTTCAGCAACTCAGTTGACTAAAACAACTTGAGAACAACCCCACCAAAAGGGAAGGAAGAACGTTTCTTTTCTGCCTTCATCATCCTGGCCCCCAAGGCCACATTCTTGGCCCCAAAGGAGACTCCCCAGCTGGAAAGAGTTCCCCCGACAGGGAGAGGAAGAGTGGGCTGAGTGACCAGCTCCCCTGCCCTTCGGGGGTACTACTTGAAGGACCCACTTCAGTCACCCCCACCAGAGACCAGCAGAGCTGGGGCATGACCCATAAAGACGGCTGCCAGTGTTCCTGTGTCAGATCCACAGAGGAAGAAAGCTCAGTGCCCACTGGCCTGGCCTGCAGATGAGAACAGCAGCTTCTGCTACCGAAGAGCCAGGGGCCCGCAGAGTCACCAGTGATTTCACTGGGCTCTCACCCCCAGGTATTCGTGTTTGCTGACACCAGCCACCTGAGTCCCTCCTCACTCCCCTGGCCCCTCCCACCCCAGCAAAAGCTGGGGACCCTCTGTACCTGTGTGCCTGGCTGACTCCAGCCTGGAGCCCCCCAGCTGACCTCTCTGCTCTGTGTGATCTCTGGGCACCCGGAGGCTAGCCCCTCCTGCTGTGCACTTGCACACTGCTTGTCTCACGCCCATCATCAGCCTCCATGGCCATGTGTGCATCTGTGACAAGGTCTTACAGCCACACAGGTGCACGCTGATAGCCAAGACCTCCAAGGCTGCTGTGGTCCTGGATCTGGCCCGGTCACTGGCCTGAAGCACTTGGGTGGGCTCACCTGCAGCAGCCCCTCCAGCTGCACAGCTGCATACCTCTGGCCCAGCCTCCATCCTGGCCTCTATTGCTATGTGCATGCCCACGGAGAGACCACGCAGTCACAGGAGGATGTGCGGATAGCATGGCCCCTGCAGCTGCTGGTGGATCTGGATCCGGCCCTGTCTTCTATCGCTGGCCTGTACCACTGCGCACCTGCAGCTAGTCACTCCAGCTGTAGGTCACATGCTACCAGCCTGACTTCCTGACACCAGGCTCCACTGCTGTGCCCTAGAGACCAGAGTCAGCAGCTGGGACAGTCACACTGACAGCCAGAACCCTCACAGCTGCTGGTGCACCTGCAGCTGCGACCTTAGACCCTCCCGCCTGCCCTGGCTCCCACCACTGTGTGTGTGTTTGCAGCTGGCCCCTGCCACAGCCGAGTGTCTGTTCACAACAGGCTCCAGCCACTACTGCTGCCTGCCTTGGTCCCTAGCCTCTGAACTGGGGCTCACCTCTGAGAATTCCAACTGCCCTTGTGGCCACTGAAGATATCCTTCCTGGAGCATCACCAAAGACCATGCGGTTGAGAGGGTGCTTACTTGCCCCACCCCTTTTCAACATATTACTGGAATTCCTAGCCAGAGCAATCCATTAGACAAGGAAAAGAAATAAAAGGCACTCAAATTGGGAAGGAAGAAGTAAAATTGGCTGTTTGCTGATTGTATGATCTTGTTCCTAGAAAAAATTTAAAACTCCACATACATTTTTTTTATACCTTATAAATGAATTTAGTAAACTTTTAGGATACAAAATCAACATACAAACATACCCTTTTGTACACTAAGAATGAACTACTGGGAAAAGAAATAAAATAAGTCTGTTTACAATAGCATCAAAAACAGTAGAAGGGAATACTGTTGGAATAAATTTAACCATGGGAGTGAATGATCTACACACCAAAAATTATAGTAATGAAAGAAATTGAAGAAGGCACAAATGGAAAGATATCCTATATTCAGGAATCAGGAGAGTTAATATTGTTAAAATGTTGTCCTACCCAAAGCCATCTATAGATTCAGAGTAATCTCTTATCAAAATTCCAACACTGTTTCACAGAAATAGAAAACACAATCCTAATTTTCATGTGGAACCACAGAAGACCCCAAATAGCCAGAGCAATCTTGAGAAAAGGCAAAGCTGGAGGCATCACTCTTCCTGATTTCAAACTATGGTAGAAAGCAATCAGAACAGTTTAGTACTGGCATAAGAGCAGACACATAGATGTAAACCCAAACATATCAGGTCAACTAATATTTGACAGAGAAGCCGAGAATGCTCAATGGGGAGAGGATAATCTCTTCAGGAAATGGCTGTAGGAAATCTACATATCCAAATGCAAAAGAATGAATTTGGGCCCCTATCTTACATCACCAGAAATGAACTCAAAATGGATTAAAGAGCAAAATGTAGGACCGGAAGACATAAAATTCCTGCAAGAAAACAGGTGAAAGTCTCCTTTCAGGACTGTATTACTTTACACTTAAACGAGACATATATGTAAATACTTCATTATTTTTTTTAATCTACTTCATACTTATTGTGCTTACTTTTGAATGTATACATGTTATTGGTGCATACCAGTTGTAGTTGACAGTATATAAAATTCCCATGGAGTAACACTTAGGGAAAAAGCACTTTACCTGCATAACAGTATACATTCAGATAACCCTTAATGGGAACTGATCTAACTTCTACCTATAAAATAGAATTTTGCTGGCATTAGGGAGTATTTATTACTCAATGGGAAAGCCACAGTATTTCATCAGTGTACTCAACTTGTGTAATGCACAATTTGTGGAGTTACGTGAAATGAATTTGGAAAAGGATTTAAGCTCAAATATTACTTTTCTTTTTCCTTTATTTACTTTTTATTATCACAATTTGGCACAAAGAATACATTAATTCAATTTTTTCCTGCTGGAAAGACCATTAATTTTTTGGCTTTCTCTTTTAAAGAGATCTAAGAATGACAGTATGAGGAAGGGATCAGGAACCAAAGAAAGTTATTAGACAGTCCATGGTCTCTGGATTTCCCTGCACTCCAGACACAGAGCGAATTACACAGGAATTAAATAGTTTCCTTTGCTTAAGTCTAATATTACCAGATAAGGTGCTAATGCGGTTTTGCCTGGAGAGAGTCCCTTCTCTTTGCTTTTTTATTATCCCTTTGATTGTGTGAATGTGGCCAGACACATCATAGCCATAGAAAGCATCTCCAATCTCTTCCTCAGGTGTTGATAACCTCAGATTTCCCCATTCTGAAGAATCCCTTGCTCGCTCCTTCCATCTCTTTCTTGGAATAGTGCTTTCTGCTTCACTCCTTCATTTCTGACTTAATGCAGCCTGCCTGGTTTCTGCATTCAGCATCTCTGAACTCCTGCTTTAAAGGTCATTGATGGTATCCCAGGGACCAAATCAAATGGCCATTTTCTTTTCTTTAGTTTTTAAATAAGAATTGTATATCTTTAGCGAGGGAGCCTGGTGGGCTGCCGTCTATGGGGTCGCACAGAGTCGGATACGACTGAAGTGACTTAGCAGCAGCATCAGCAGAGTGTACATGATGATTTGATTTACATATACAAAATGATTAGGACAGTTAACTAATTAACATATCTTCTCACATACCTACTGTCTTGTGTGTTGGATGAGAGTACATGAAATCTACTCTTAGCAAATTTTCCCAGGTGGTTCAGCAGTAAAGAATCTGCCTGCAATGCAGGAAATATGGGAGATATGGGTTTGATCCCTGGATTGGGAAGATCCCCTTGGATGAGGAAACAGCAACCCACTCCAGTGTTCTTGCCAGGAAAATCCCATGGACAGAGGAGCCTGGCAGGCTACAGTCCAGAGGGTTGCAAAGAGTAAGACACGACTATGCACACACACACACACACACTACAGTGTTAGGAACTACAGTCATCATACTGCCCTTTTACTTTAATGCTTAGAACAAAATGCATATGACCCAAATGTTGCCATTTTGCTTCTGTAACATCTTCCTTGCACACTTCCCTAGCAGGTCATGTGTTCAGAACTCCTTATGATCTAATTTCATTGGTGTTTCTATAATGGAAATCCTTAGGATAGGACCTATGACAGAGCAATCTTTATAGAAGCTTATAAGCTCTAACAAGTACTAGTTTAGTAAGGCTTCAAAAATCATATCCTATCATGATGAAAATGTCTCCTTGTCTTTGAGTTACATCAGTGATTGATTTCTAAATAAGGAAATATTTCTAAAATGGTCCCCTAGACCGATTTGCATTTGAGTTGGGTGGTAGCCATAATGATCAATCATTTTCCTCTCCCTCCTTTTTCTTTCCTTCCTCCCTCTCTTCTTCCCTGTCACCACACAACTTCCTCTTGTCCATATTTTTGTTTGTTTCCATATTTTATTTATGAGCACAGGAACTGGAAGAGAGATCTTAAGTTGTGCTCTGTCCTAAGTTAACAGGAATCATTTTCCTGTATTTTATGGATGAAAACTGGCCCCTTAAAGAAACTTTGCTGTTCAGTGCAGAATGTTCTTTGTCAGAGCCAGAAAAAGAGCATTGATTATTGATGACTCCAAGTCATAAACTTTTACCATAGGAATTTTGCAAGCCTTCTTCAGTTTACAATTTTTAAATTCCCCAGAATTTTTTAGTCTTATTTTAAAAGAAACTTGTAATTTGTTGGTCATAATCCAAAATATATATAATTGTATGCTGTAAAACAAACACACATATTTACATGAAAGTAAGCTGGCCTCTTAACTAATATGCCTAGATAGTCTCTGGAGGAGGATATATTTGGGATACACATGCACTTAGGAATATACATACACCCCTCAGAGAAATTGTCCCTGGTAATTTTGGTTGCATACCTCATTGCTACTGAGACTTTCAGTGAACCAGAATTTAAGATATTTCAATGGCATTATTTTTTGGGGCTCCAAAATCACTGCAGATGGTGATTGCAGCCATGAAATTAAAAGACGCTTACTCCTTGGAAGGAAAGTTATGACCAACCTAGATAGCATATTCAAAAGCAGAGACATTACTTTGCCAACAAAGGTCATCTAGTCGAGGCTATGGTTTTTCCTGTGGTCATGTATGGATGTGAGAGTTGGATGTGAAGAAGGCTGAGCACCGAAGAATTGATGCTTTTGAGCTGTGGTGTTGGAGAAGACTCTTGAGAGTCCCTTGGACTGCAAGGAGATCCAACCAGTCCATTCTGAAGGAGATCAACCCTGGGATTTCTTCGGAAGGAATGATGCTAAAACTGAAGCTCCAGTACTTTGGCCATGTTATGCGAAGAGTTGACTCATTGGAAAAGACCCTGATGCTGGGAGGGATTGGGGGCAGGAGGAGAAGGGGACAACCGAGGATGAGATGGCTGGATGGCATCACGGACTCTCAATGGACGTGAGTCTGAGTGAACTTCGGGAGTTGGTGATGGACAGGGAGGCTTGGCATACTGTGATTCATGGGGTTGCAAAGAGTCGGACACGACTGAGCGACTGAACTGAACTGAACTGATTTGGTATAATTTTAAATTCTTCTACAAGAAGACTTGGAAACACATTGTTGTTCAGTTGCTCAGTCGTGTCCTATATTTGCAATCCCATGGATTCCAGCATGCCAGGCTTCCCTGTCCTGAAGGTCTCCCAGAACTTACTCAGACTCATGTCCATTGAGTCGGTGATGCCATCCAACCATCTCATCCTCTGTCATCCCCTTCTTCCCCTGCCTTCAGTCTTTCCCAGCATCAGGGTCTTTTTCAATGAGTCAGCTCTTCTCATCAGGTGACCAAGTGGAAACACATTAGGGTAATTTAATATTACTTCTAAAAAGGATCAAAGTATAAGTAACAATCTTACATTTATCACCCACAAATTTATTTCTGTTTTGTATTAGAATCAAACTGACGGGAAGAGATTTCCAGAAGTTTTCTTAATTCATCCCTTGTCTTCCAACTGAGTTCTAATTAAGCTAATGTCAGAAAAATGATTACCTAATTTTTGAAAAATGGTAACCTAATTTTTGAAAAGTGGTAAAGCAGAAAGCTTTTCACATCTGTTCTCAGTAACTTTCTAACTCTCCAATAGATAAATTATTTTGGTTGTATTCCCTGATAGCTCAGTTGGTAAAGAATACACTTTCAATGCAGGAGACCCCTGTTCGATTCCCAGGTCAGGAAGATACCCTGGAGAGGGGATAGGCTACCCACTCCAGTATTCTTGGGCTTCCCTTGTGGCTCAGTTGGTAAACAATTGGCCTGCAATGCAGAAGACCCTGGTTTGATTCCTGGGTCAGGAAGATCCCCTGGGAGAAGGGAAATGCTATGCACTCCAGTATTCTGGCCTGGAGAATTCCATGGACTGTGTATAGTCCATGGGGTTGCAAAGAGTTGGACAGCACCAAGCGACTTTCACTTTCATATGGTTGTATGATAGCTCTGTAGCTATAATTGTATTAATATCTATTTTTGATAAACAACAAAGTAGAAAGGTCAAGAGCAGTTCTATTTTAAAAGATAATTGTTAACATAGCCTATGACCATTGACATCTTTTTTGATTCTCTGTAGTATTTCCCAAAAGTCCTTTTTAAAATAACCATTTTCATATTGAAGCTTTAGGTCAAGTTTCAGCACAGGACCTTGAAATATAGTTTTTATCAAATTTCAGGTGATGTCTTTACTGAAATTATAGTAGTTTGGAATGCAAGTCTCCTCTTGGATATATCTGGTTCAGTGATGATTTATTTTAAATCATTTACATTAAATTTTTTCATGTTATATGTAAACTTTTCATTTCTCAGGTTTTTCTTTAACACATAAGTCAAATTAAACTGACTAGAACATAGTGATACAAGCATGAGCATATGCAGTGCTTGGGAAATACTACAGATATTTATGTGTATATGTGTGTGTAGGTATGTGAAGTACGTATTTTGATTTTAGCTTATGTATTTAACAGCCTAAGTACACTTTCTGGAGAGTGAAATGCCATTTTCAGTTGTGGGGAAGTAAACTCATTTTATTAAACAGTAGGATATTTGTGGAAAATATAATTAGCTATGTTCTGCTCTTTTGATATTTGGTAATCAAATTAGATATACCAAGGGAACATTTCATGCAAAGATGGGCACAATAAAGGACAGAAATGGTATGGACCTAACAAGCAGAAGATATTAAGAAGAGGTGGCAAGAATACACAGAAGAACTGTACAAAAAAGATCTTCACAACCCAGATAATCATGATGGTGTGATCACTCACCTAGAGTCAGACATCCTGGAATGTGAAGTCAAGTGGGCCTTAGAAAGCATCACTACGAACAAAGCTAGTGGAGGTGATGGAATTCCAGTTGAGTTATTTCAAATCTTGAAAGATGATGCTGTAACAGTGCTGCACTCATGCCAGCAAATTTGGGAAACTCAGCAGTGGCCACAGTACTGGAAAAGGTCAGTTTTCATTCCAATCCCAAAGAAAGGCAATGCCAAAGAATGCTCAAACTACTGCACAATTGCACTCATCTCACAAGCTAGTAAAGTAATGCTCAAAATTCTCCAAGCCAGGCTTCAGCAATACATGAGCCATGAACTTCCAGATGTTCAAGCTGGTTTTAGAAAAGGCAGAGGAACCAGAGATCAAATTGCCAACATCTGCTGGATCATGGAAAAAGCAAGAGAGTTCCAGAAAAACATCTATTTCTGCTTTATTGACTATGCCAAAGCCTTTGACTGTGTGGATCACAATAAACTGTGGAAAATTCTGAACTCCAGTATTCTTGGGCTTCCCTTGTGGCTCAGTTGGTAAACAATTGGCCTGCAATGCAGAAGACCCTGGTTTGATTCCTGGGTCAGGAAGATCCCCTGGGAGAAGGGAAATGCTATGCACTCCAGTATTCTGGCCTGGAGAATTCCATGGACTGTGTATAGTCCATGGGGTTGCAAAGAGTTGGACAGCACCAAGCGACTTTCACTTTCATATGGTTGTATGATAGCTCTGTAGCTATAATTGTATTAATATCTATTTTTGATAAACAACAAAGTAGAAAGGTCAAGAGCAGTTCTATTTTAAAAGATAATTGTTAACATAGCCTATGACCATTGACATCTTTTTTGATTCTCTGTAGTATTTCCCAAAAGTCCTTTTTAAAATAACCATTTTCATATTGAAGCTTTAGGTCAAGTTTCAGCACAGGACCTTGAAATATAGTTTTTATCAAATTTCAGGTGATGTCTTTACTGAAATTATAGTAGTTTGGAATGCAAGTCTCCTCTTGGATATATCTGGTTCAGTGATGATTTATTTTAAATCATTTACATTAAATTTTTTCATGTTATATGTAAACTTTTCATTTCTCAGGTTTTTCTTTAACACATAAGTCAAATTAAACTGACTAGAACATAGTGATACAAGCATGAGCATATGCAGTGCTTGGGAAATACTACAGATATTTATGTGTATATGTGTGTGTAGGTATGTGAAGTCGTATTTTGATTTTAGCTTATGTATTTAACAGCCTAAGTACACTTTCTGGAGAGTGAAATGCCATTTTCAGTTGTGGGGAAGTAAACTCATTTTATTAAACAGTAGGATATTTGTGGAAAATATAATTAGCTATGTTCTGCTCTTTTGATATTTGGTAATCAAATTAGATATACCAAGGGAACATTTCATGCAAAGATGGGCACAATAAAGGACAGAAATGGTATGGACCTAACAAGCAGAAGATATTAAGAAGAGGTGGCAAGAATACACAGAAGAACTGTACAAAAAAGATCTTCACAACCCAGATAATCATGATGGTGTGATCACTCACCTAGAGTCAGACATCCTGGAATGTGAAGTCAAGTGGGCCTTAGAAAGCATCACTACGAACAAAGCTAGTGGAGGTGATGGAATTCCAGTTGAGTTATTTCAAATCTTGAAAGATGATGCTGTAACAGTGCTGCACTCATGCCAGCAAATTTGGGAAACTCAGCAGTGGCCACAGTACTGGAAAAGGTCAGTTTTCATTCCAATCCCAAAGAAAGGCAATGCCAAAGAATGCTCAAACTACTGCACAATTGCACTCATCTCACAAGCTAGTAAAGTAATGCTCAAAATTCTCCAAGCCAGGCTTCAGCAATACATGAGCCATGAACTTCCAGATGTTCAAGCTGGTTTTAGAAAAGGCAGAGGAACCAGAGATCAAATTGCCAACGTCCGCTGGATCATGGAAAAAGCAAGAGAGTTCCAGAAAAACATCTATTTCTGCTTTATTGACTATGCCAAAGTCTTTGACTGTGTGAATCACAATAAACTGAAAGAGAAAGAGAAAATTCTGAAAGAGATGGGAATACGAGACCACCTGACCTGCCTCTTGAGAAACCTATATGCAGATCAGGAAGCAACAGTTAGAACTGAACATGGACCAACAGACTGGTTCCAAATAAGAAAATAAGTTAAGTCAAGACTGTATATTGTCACGTTGCTTATTTAACTTCTATGCAGAGTACATCATGAGAAATGCTGGGCTGGAAGAAGCACAAGCTGGAATCAAGATTGCCAGGAGAAATATCGATAACCTCAGATATGCAGATGACACCACCCTTATGGCAGAAAGTGAAGAGGAACTAAAAAGCCTCTTGATAAAAGTGAAAGAGAAGAGTGAAAAAGTTGGCTTAAAGCTCAACATTCAGAAAACTAAGATCATGGCATCTAGTCCCATCGCTTCATGGCAAATAGATGGGTAAACAGTGTCAGACTTTATTTTCTTGGGCTCCAAAATCACTGCAGATGGTGACTGCAGCCATGAAACTAAAAGACACTTACTCCTTGGAAGGAAAGTTATGACCAACCTAGACAGCATATTCAAAAGCAGAGACATTACTTTGCCAACAAAGGTCCATCTAGTCAAGGCTATGNGGCATCTGGTCCCATCACTTCATGGGAAATAGATGGGGAAACAGTGTCAGTCTTTATTTTTTTGGGCTCCAAAATCACTGCAGATGGTGACTGCAGCCATGAAATTAAAAGACACTTACTCCTTGGAAGGAAAGTTATGACCAACCTAGACAGCATATTCAAAAGCAGAGACATTACTTTGCCAACAAGGGTCCATCTAGTCAAGGCTATGGTTTTTCCTGTGGTCATGTATGGATGTGAGAGTTGGACTGTGAAGAAAGCTGAGCATCAAAGAATTGATGCTTTTGAATATGGTGTTGGAGAAGACTCTTGAGAGTCCCTTGGACTGCAAAGAGATCCAACCAGTCCATTCTAAAGGAGATCAGTCCTGGGTGTTCATTGTAAGGACTGATGTTGAAGCTGTAACTCCAATACTTTGGCCACCTCATACAGAGTTGACTCACTGGAAAAGACTCTGATGCTGGGAGGGATTGGGGGCAGGAGGAGTAGGAGACGACAGAGGATAAGATGGCTAGATGGCATCACCAACTCGATGCACATGAGTTTGAGTGAACTCTGGGAGTTGGTGATGGACAGGGAGGCCTGGCGTGCTGCGATTCATGGGGTTGCAAAGAGTTGGACATGACCGAGTGGCTCAACTGACTGAATTGACTGACTGAGGAATCTTACTCTCCTTAGAACTCTCCTATTTTTGTTATACAAAAAGAAATCTAACAACTGGCCTCTCTTCACAGACCTTAGAAAAGTTAATGTATCTGTGAAACCTATGGGCACATTACAACCAGGGGTCCCATCACCTATTACTATTCCTCAAAATTGGCACATTATTATTATTGATTTACAAGATTGCTTTTTAAATATACCTTTACACCCTTTAGACTGGGAGAGCTTCACTTTCTCTCTCTTATCCTAATCATATTGGGCCTCATAAAAGATTTCAATGGACTATGTTACCTCAAGATATGCTTAACAGTCCCACTATTTGTCAAAATTTTGTAGCCAAGGCTTTACATCCGATGTAACAGCAATTCCCTCATGCATATATCGTTAATAATATTCTGTAACTACAAAAAGGAGAAATGATATTTTTGACACTNAATGATGCTAAAGCTGAAACTCCAATACTTTGGCCACCTCATGCAGAGTTGACTCATTTGCAAAGAATCTGATGCTGGGAGGGATTGGGGGCAGGAGGAGAAGGGGATGACAGAGGATGAGATGGCTGGATGGCATCACCGACTCAATGGATATGAGTTTGAGTGAACTCCGGGAGTTGGTGATGGACAGGGAGGCCGGGCATCTGTTAGTTATTCATGGGGTCACAAAGAGTCGGACATGACTGAGCGACTGAACTGAACTGAATCACAAAGATACCAGGATTCAAGATAACCCAGCAAAAGTTGCAGACTTTTTAGACCTTAGAAATGTGATGTCTCTAATCATCGTTAATTGTGTGGAACATGCTATTTAGATTTAATTAATCGTCATCAATTGTGTGAAGTGTTAGTTAGAGCACCTTGAGCAGTATTTTTCTTCTTATTGATCCATTGCTGCTACTCTGGTGGTTGACATAGATTCACAGTGACCAAAACATTTGTCTGATCTTTACTTGTGGAGACTATTTATTTTGGCAAGTGTTTGTTTACTTTGCTTATCTCATAAGAATAACAAAGAAAATATGCCCTTGATCGTCTTGGTCTTGTAACAAACCAATGATAGTCCCAGCCCCCATTTTAGGAATTTAATGGTTCAACTGTTTAATCGAATGACCTAGTCATAGGATTTGTGGGAGTTTATGATTAAAGGGAGGAGTGTAATAGTGACTCCATCTTACTTGCTTCCCTCTAAGGAAATCAGTTATTACACCACAAAGGTGATGAGAGAAAGTATAGCATAATGGATAATAAGAGGGTAAGCTTTGGGACCAGACTGAGTTCAAACCCAAACTCTCCTACTTACTGGCTGTGTCACCTGAGGTCACCTTACCTCTCTGACCTTCTGGATCTTCTTCTGCAAAGTCAGACAAAGGAGAATATCTATTTCATAGGAATATTTTTAGTATGAAATGAGATAATGTATGTAAAACACTTAGTCCTGGCACACAGCTAACAGCATCATGGTGATGATTTAATAACATGAAGGAAACTCACAGTATCTTTCTGAAAGAAGACAAAGATTTGTAATATGTCTCCTCCTTTTTGTGATACAGCCAACAACATTTTAAAACCCCTGGTCTTCACATCACCAGGTATGAGGGGTACTTCTCTTGTTTTTCCAATGTTTAAAGTGCCAAATCTTTACCCAAGTAAGGCAGAAGCTCCAAAGTTGATCATAGGTTTAATTTTTTTTTTGTCCAACTCTAGAATTTTGGCAAACCAAATAGATTGTCTTTCAAAACAGAATATATTGAGTGAATTGATAGATTCTATGGGTGAAGCAGTTTGTGGGATATAATCACAGGAGAAATGGACCCGCTGTAACCTGAGTTACCTACAGCATGAATAACCCAGCTTGAAGGAAAAAGATAAGGTGTGCACATGCCTTCCCACATGAGTAGCTTGATCTCTGCTGCTTTCTTTGGGCATCCACAAACAGAACCTTGGGAGGGGAGTCCAGGCACACAGAGGTTTGCCTCATTTCATAATTTGGAAGTGACCTCTCAGCTGAGTTGGAAGGAGGATGCCATTTATTTTAAAGGGATGTTTAGCACTCCTTGGGCTTTTCCTGGTGGCTCAGTGGTAAAGAATTCACCTGGAGAATAGAGGTTTGATTTCTGGGTCAGGAAGATCCCCTGGAGGAAGAAAGGGCAACCCATTCTAGTATTCTTGCCTGGAGAATCCCATGAACAGAGGACCCTGGTGGGCTACAGTCCATGGGGTCGCAGAGTCAGACATGACTGAAGCAACTGAGAAATGCACACGCTAGCTCTCCTTTCTCTCTGCTGTTCCAGAGCTCTTTCTACTGCCCACATCCTTTTCAGCATAGCTTTATGTTCTAGGCTTGTATATAATCTTGATTTTGCACTGAAATCATGTCTGAAGCTTAGCCAAAAAATTCTGGATTTTCCCTCCTGAAGGTTTCATTCAGAAGTGAGTGTATGGCTAGGGAACCTACATTAAAAAACAAACAAACAAACACCTCCCTGGAGGATTCTACTGTCTCTGGCCCATGATCTAGCTCTTGGAACTCTCAGCTGAAAAAGAAATATCCCTGTGTCATCTTCCCTGGAGTTTTACCACGGGCGCACTGTTGATACTGAGTTCAAAATGCTAAATGTGTTGCTTGACTCCAGGAAACTGAGGCTTTGAAGGCCTTTAACCCCAGAGAATAATTAATATGAGAAATGGAGGTTGTAGGCCACGTCCACTGGGGACCTAACACAGCCCACAAGCACCCTGATGTGTCGGGGGACTGGGTGGGGAGGTCGATGCCTTTCTTCGGTCTAGTATTTACTGATTAATTGTTTGTTCAGCAGTCATTTAAATGATTATGAGATCAAAGACGTTTTGCTGGGCACAAGGGATCCAAAGAGTATAGTGGAAAGAGTACAGGTTTTAGAATCTGCCAGATGTTGGTTTGACTCACTGCCGAGCTGTGTGATTCTGAGCTATTTACTTAACTTCTCTAAACCTATTTCCTCATTGGCAAAGTGAAATTAATGCTTACCTCGCAGGCTGTCATAAGGATTAGAAAACACACGCAAGGCACCTCATCTGGTGCTAGAAGTGATGTAGCATGCACGTGCCAGGGAGAGTATCTGAAATGACATTTTCTTTACCCCTACAGCAATGTCAAGCTGGATACCATTGATATTATCAGTCTAGAAAAGAGAAAACTTAGCCTTAGAAAAAGCAGATCAGTTGATCCAAGATCACTAGCTTTGGAGAGGCAGAGCTCTGGTTTGAATCTATGACTATCTGACCCCCAAGCCCATGTCCTTAACCGTGTGTCCTAGACGCCCCATCCAGTGTCATGGGACTCCCCTGCCACTCCAGGCTGGACGAGGCAATGACCTGTGGACTGGCCAGGCATCCATGACTCTGTTTTAGCTCAACGGGGAGCAAGGCATATTGAATTCTTTCCTTGGGAGTATGCAATTCAGGCAAAAGAGATTGAGGCTTTTGTAAGGGGGAGGTGAGCTAAAAGGTCATGGGATTTTTTTCAGGGCCAGAGGTCTCTTTATAGTTCATGTGTAAACTGTAGTTGAGGGCGAAAGCCCTGTGGAGCCCAGGAAAAGCAAGAGAGTTCACTTGATGATGGACGACAGAGACGTCAGGTTTTGGCTCCTGACCATATTCAGTGTTAAGATCTTTGCTCTAACTCACCATAGCAGTTGAGATCACTTCGAGTGAATATCTGTAACTTGATTTTTAGAAAGTCTCTAACCAGTATTGGCATTCAATTGGAGGTGAGCTAAAAGGTCATGGGATTTTTTTCAGGGCCAGAGGTCTCTTTATAGTTCATGTGTAAACTGTAGTTGAGGGCGAAAGCCCTGTGGAGCCCAGGAAAAGCAAGAGAGTTCACTTGATGATGGACGACAGAGACGTCAGGTTTTGGCTCCTGACCATATTCAGTGTTAAGATCTTTGCTCTAACTCACCATAGCAGTTGAGATCACTTCGAGTGAATATCTGTAACTTGATTTTTAGAAAGTCTCTAACCAGTATTGGCATTCAATTCTGGCTATTTGTACTTATTCACAAACTGCTGCTGCTGCTGCTAAGTCGCTTCAGTCGTGTCCGACTGTGCGACCCCAGAGACGGCAGTACACCAGGCTCCCCCGTCCCTGGGATTCTCCAGGCAAGAACACTGGAGTGGGTTGCCATTTCCTTCTCCAACGCATGAAAGTGAAAAGTGAAAGTGAAGTCGCTCAGTCGTGTCTGACTCCCAGCGATCCCATGGACTGCAGCCCACCAGGCTCCTCCATCCATGGGATTTGCCAGGCAAGAATGCTGGAGTGGGTTGCCATTGCCTTCTCCAATTCACAAACTAGTAGCCATGAAATACAAGCACACATAAAATTGCACAAAAGGTGGCCAATATTTTAGGAAGGGAGGTTAAAAGTACTGCAAGGGCACAGGGGAGGGGTCACATTTATGGAGGCTGCGGCGCGCATCCCCTCATGTCACCCCATGTTGGGCCTGACACCTAGGTGTGCCATAGGCTAGACTGATAACTCACGCTTTGATGTGCCTATACATATAGAAACCATTACTTATGTTCTTTTTCCTTGTAGGTATGTCTTCAAGTTCCAAATTGTGTTGAGTCCAAATTAAATAAATGCTTGCCATATGATGATAGTCCTAAATATCATTTCTTGGACTTCTTTTTTCATTTAGTTAATGGCTATTGATTGAAGATCAAGACGAAGGGATTAAATCATCTTATTCAAATAGAATTATCTTAAAAGGTACCTTCCGTTACAGTATGAAGTCAGCTTTGGAGCAACTTGAAATTCTTCTCTGCTTATCCCATCACTCCTAATCAAATGAAATCAGTATCATTTTCTCTGCAGAACTTGATGTTTTTCTGACTTAATTTAAGAGTGGCAAATGAGCATGATGGTTTTCTGCAAATTTTCTTTGAGTAAACAGGGTGCGTGGTTGTACGACATCCTAACAGAATGGTTTGGTTCTTACATGTTTTGATTGATGTTCAATTACATGAGAATGTGCATGAAGTGCTTCGAGTGCGTAGTCTAGAGCAGAAATGTTCACCAATCCACTTACCTCCACAAGAAATTTCATAGGTTGCATCTTGATTATAGGTATGGAAAAGAATAAGCAATGAATCAACGCAGTGCAAATTTACAGAAAGTCTAAGTTACAGATAAGCTGTCATGTACGCTGTACTTACCAGTTCATAAAGGGTTTTCAGTTATGATGAGGTCATGGACTTTCCTCTAGCAGTCTGTCAGAGCAATATCAGTTGTTGTCTAATGCTTTTCTGTCTTTTGAAAAGTAACTATTGCTGTTGTCCTTATCCAGGGACTTTTAAAGCTGTAAAATTGAGAGAGAAATACTGAAAGCTGGTTCCAAATCCAGCTCTGCTGCTGATTAGCTGTAGGAACTTGGATGGGTCACTTGAGTTTTGTGTGCCTGGCCTGCTTCATTTCTAAAGCATTTAGCAGAGCTGGACTAGAGCAGAGGGTAGTGGTGTCAGGCATACTTGCTGTCTCTCCACTGTTTTGAACACAGCCCACTGACTGAGGCTGGGAAGCCATGCCAGCAGAAGCCTTGGTTAGGAATCATCACCTAGTGATCAGCTTTTGTACTAGATATTAAGTCTCCATGCACTTCCTGGACCAGAAGATAATGAAGATCATTTTTATATTTACAATTCCATTCTCATAGATAAAGAGACGTGAAGAGAAAAAGACCTACTGTTTGCAGGTAGGTTAACTTTCCTCATAAGAAAATGGAAACCTGAGTTTATGAATAATACTTTTATCCTCCTAAATCCATGTTTGCATAATTTCAGCAAATTTCATCGTAATTGTTTTCTTTCTTCTTCACCTCCTTTACCTTCAAGCATCTTTTTAATAGAAATGTAATTACTATATTTTTCTTCATCTTGCATTTGGATCTTGCTATGTATTCTTTAGTCCACTACAGAGCTTACCATTGCCAGCCAAAAAGGAAAAAAAAAAAGACCTTCATTTGGGGTTAAAAGAAAGTATTTAAGAAGTGAGAGCCTAAAACCTCCCCTGTATATATATTTTAAACCAGAGATATTCTTACAGTAAAAGTGAATTATTGCCCCCTTGTGGTAGAGTTATATATTTGTTTTTTCACACAAATGAAATTTTGGACAGGATATTTCAGTCTTCTCTACCCTGAAACTCTTTGTCCTTTACAGTGAAGCTAAAGTAGTTATGAAAACAACTTGAGATATTTTTGAACCACCTCTATGTTTATTCTCATTCATCTTCAACTCTATGGAACTTTGTCTAAATTGATTTTCCTTTTCTGTTTGAGGTACCAGGTATCAAAGAACTTGGAGTGATCAATATTGTATAGAACAAACAGATATTATTCAAGTTACTTTTCTATAATCTTTATTCCTTCACATGAGTTGATAAGGACTCAAGAATAGAAGTTGTGTTCTGCACTTGAAGAACAATAATTTCTTCCAGAGCTACTCACTGAGGAAATTTTGAAACACCACATGCAGGACATCTTAGTGGTAATACACTTAATTCATAAAGGTTTAGGTCAACCTCAGGATTACTTTTTCTCTTCTATCTCATCAGTTTGAACAATGAAATAATATTTTTAAACTAAATGGGACTTCCCTTTCAGCGAGATAGGCAATAGACCTCACGCTTACTAAACTGTCTCTGAGAAGAGTAGAGAGGCATCAAAGAGAAAGGAAGCCATTTTGTAATTGTCTTTTTGCAACAAAGAACAGTAAAATTTTACAGATAATACACAGAATTGGTTTATTGAATTAGTGCTTACAAGTTAGTATAACTCTGCATAGGTAATATATATTCTGAATTCTGAATCATTTTCATGTTATATGTTCAGAGAAACCCATTTTCTTGGTTATTTTTTACTTTGGATGGTTGTCACTCTGCACCAATGGCCTTGTAATATGAACAAGATAACTACTAAGTTATCTCCAGCTTGTGTGCATATTTTAAAAGCACATGCTCTTTTTTTTTTTTCCTTACATAAAGATGAAAAGACTAAGTGACTACTTGGAAGTTTCAAATTATGACTTGAAATTCAAGATGTCTAGTAAAGTTTCCTTAGTAGGTGGCTTGTTATTTTTCAACACCATGATGTTATTGGATTGTCCCTGAAATTTTCTCAAAGGAAATCTGATCATAGTTATCAAACAACTATTGAACAATTTGCCAGTCCTTTAAAAAGAAAACAGTCTCTCTGTGAAATGTTTTTAGTGGAGTGTATGTTTTTAAAAACCAGATAAAAATACAATTAATGAACTTTGTACTACTGTTATCAAGGAGTAAATAGACTCATTTGCTTTACTCATTCTAGCTCACTCTCTCTAGCTTTCCAGCTGATGTAAATAAATATCCATCAATATGTTGTTTTGAACCATTATGAACAGTGGTAATATTTTTTTCTTGGGCTGTGTAGAATATAAGGGGTAGGTCCCAGTCATGTTCATCATATTTGCCTCTTTGGACTCCTTTCTAGATAAAAGAAGCTTTGTGAGCTTAATGTCTAAAACATTTAGGTAGTAGTTCTTAAGGATTCACGGCTTAGATACTTTTGTGACTGATGCCCCTACTGAGAACATGCTTATCGCCACAGTATGAATGCTTTTGAATGACAGGCTTTTCCTTATACTCATTATAATAAGTTTTAGAGACAAGTTATATCAGTACTCCTAGGAATAAATTTGTCATGGCCTTAAAATACAAAAACACTTCAATTCATAGCTGAAAAAAAAAACTTATTTCTGTAATCATAAAAAAAGTCATGAAAAATTATAGTAGGACATTTAGGTAATTTGCAATTTTTCTAGAATAATAGTAAACATCTCTTATGTGTAAATCTCTGTCCAACTTTAGGTCACTTTCCTATGCTAGATTTCTAGATCTGAATCAAAAGTTAATATTTTTAATGCTTTTGTACACATTGTCAGATGGCTTTTCAAAAAGGCTGTATCAATTTTATATTCTCATAATGCATCCTGATGCCTATCTTATCACAGTCTCACTAGCTTTTACATATTTTAAGAATTTTTGCAGTGACAACTCATTCTAGTTGGAGGTTTTAATTATGAGATTTGATTCTTGAAATATACTTAATAGCTATTTTACTTCCTTTATGAATTATATTTGTCTTTTGTGTGTTTATTTTTAGCTTTTAAAGTATTTCAGGAAGCAGCTGGCACTTTTCCAGAGAATTATCAATCACCCTTAAATAAATAAATCTCAGTTGCTTTAGTTTGCTATTGGGCAAACTGAAGTTGCTCATACAAAAAAAGAGAAATAACCCAATTTCTGTTTATTGTCTACATCTCAGTCCTTGTGGCTTTAGATGTTGAAGCAACCTTATGTTATGCATCCAGCACTCCATCTGAAGTCTAAGATTCATTGAGTCAGTAGTTACAGACTTCTAGTCCTCAGTTTCAGCTGCTTTGAAGGATCACTGGAGGTAACTCCCAAGTCCCCATAGTGAATTTCATAAATACAGTGAAGCCCAGGTTCCAGTCAACATCACAGACTTATCCTTAAAATTTAGTAAAAATTGGTACTGGTTTCAGGTGATTAGCCTCTTCATCATAGTTGTGGCTATAACAATGGTAATATGGTCAGTTACATTTGCATGATGTGGCTTACTTTGCCCTGTTGTGTGTGTACATGTGTGTTTACAGAGAGAAGCTTTTATCTTTTTCCATAGTCACAGCTACTGAATTTATTTTTCAGTTTTTTTTGTATTGTATTTACCATAAGGAAATCTTTCTCAAAGCACTTAGTAATCAAGATGTAAACCCTAGACAGCCTTTGTATGTTACTGATGTATGTACAAGAACCATTGTTCCAATGATGAAAAGACTCAACTAAATATAGTAAGAGGAAAAATCATTTGAAGACCTTCCTTGAATTAAGGAGCTTATGAAAGAATGAAATTCATGTTTGACTGGCAGTGGAGCCGGTATTTTCACAGCTTCATGTAATTTGTGAGTCTGACTGATACCTTGGTTCAAAATAATCTATCCTGTTTCTGATTCTAATAGCAGCAATCTACAGCTAGATGTTACGAGTATTTCCATAAGGGACTGTTCACCTTTTTCTGTAGAAGAGTTGATAGGTTATCCTGTTGGACCATTTCCACATGTGTGCAAGTCAATGTCATTATGTTGGTTAGTGTAGCTTTGATAGCATCCTTCTAACTTTGTTCATTTTGATGATAATCATGTCTCGCTCGTGATATTTTACACATCTTTTTTATCCTAGGAACACAACCTTTTTACATAATGCCTCATAAGCTTCAAGGGAAAAGATGGTTGTAGTATCTTCATTTTATAAATGTAGAAACTGAAAGTCACAGCCATAATGTGTTACAAGTCAGTTACAAGACTGGCTATATACCGAGTTTCTTACCTCCCAGAGGGGCCTTTCTCTATTAAATGCAATATTTTCCTTAAAAATTGTAATATCTGGACCAGTCATCTTCTTACATTTACATAACAGGGCTGTTAATATTTGCTCTGTAAATCAAAATCTGCTTGATCTTGAAGAGATTCTAATAGTGACTTAAGGCCACTCTCAAGTACCTAGGATATGCAGAATTTTTCACTGGAGTTGAACATACCTGAAGGCTGACAACTCCTCATAAAACTCAAACCTTTTCTGCTCATTTTGGGCAGAACATTTTCTCTTGTGAACTAAGAAAGTTAGGTTCATGAGTTAAATTACTCTTTGGGTGACTGGCATCATATTTGCCCTTAAATGCTCAGGGTGAACGTGCTTGATAATGTGAAATAATCTGAAAGTACAGAAGTCATTCTCTGAGTCTAATTTCATAGTCACAGATGTTGAGAATTTAAATGGAAATGAATTAACATGCTCACATGTCCAATATAGCTTACCTTCAAATATATATACTTTATTAGGTTTAATCTTCCCAATTCTTTATATCTGAAAATCTTAGTAGAGTTCAGAAAATGTGTGCAAGACCCCTTTCATACCTTATGGTAGGTGATGGTTTAATAGTTTATTACTCAGAGTTGGCTTAAAGTCAAAACAACCTACTATGGACCACAAAATGTTTTCAGTTCATTTAGGACTGTCCATGGTCAAATCTTGGCTGACCAGCTTTAAGCCTTTGGCGTTAGCAATATATCCTACATGAGAAATAGAGCTGACCAAAAACAAAGCCCAGCAATGAACCAATAGCACAGAGATGTCATTTAAGAGAAAGATCTAAGGCAAATGTTAGGGTTGTAATAAAATCTGCCAAAACATCTCTAGTTGGAACCAGTACCATATAACTTATTACCAGTGGGATAATCATACAATCATATAAAATAAGTTTTCAGAAGCATTTCTGAGTTTTCTGCCACAATCTGAACTGCCTTATGCAAATACTGAATAACTTCCCTACCCGACAGTGTTCTATCAGCCAGCAAACACAAAAACCACTTGTCACTTACAGTTACATCACAATAATACATTAGGTAAGTGACATGAAAGTAACCTCCTCTTTTCAGTCATCAAGCATGGATTTGCTGTTAGTGAAAGTAGGGGACATTTAACATTCAACTACATAATTTATATGAAGAATTGAAATGGTGGTTATGAAGTTTTCTTTAAATAAATATCTTAACAAAACAAAATTTAAAATCTAGAATGTTTGCATAAATATTTTTTCATTTAATTTTGTTTTGATTCTAAAAGAAATTCCAGCCTTTAAATAAATGAAACAGAAATGGACTGAATTTTTAAATGGTAGTCAGCAGTGAATTTTTTTAACAAAAGATTTAAGAGAGAACATAGAACTAAGAAAACCTTCATAAAACTTTATAAGTGGAGCTTCTTTTAAAATATGCTATTTTATGTTAAGTATTTCTCTGCCCTCATTAGGTGCGTCTCATCATTAGACACAATGTTACTAAATAGTTGTAACTTTACAGTTTCTTTGATTAATAAAGCCTTCCACTAAAGTTTCATTGGGTAGGATTAACTACATTTAAAGATGGCAAAATGCCATTATAATATTAATGCCAGAATTTAATGAGAACCAGAAGTTAACTTCAAGGACATTTATAATTTAATATGAGGGTACCTTATATTCTTATTATTTTACCATAGCATCCTATCTTTGTTCTTGTGATAAAAAGTTTAACTCAGCAAAGTTGTACTTATTGAATACCAACTATGTACCTACCAGGTGCCAGCATCTCATGAGTGAGACTATTTTCCATTCTCAAACAAAACAGACCATTTCTGATCAGAAAGAGGAGAAATGAGAACCACCTTCCTCACTTAAAAGTCCCATGACCTCCTTTAATCTTGGATGACTCTAGTTTCCTACAGCATGTATCTATCATCCTAACCTCTGGTCTGTTACTTTTCCATGTCGTGTCATCAGCCACCTTCTCCACTGTCTGGACTGAAAAGCTGAACAGCTATGTCTGTGTAATGAAAGGATCTCAGGAATACTGGATTTCTTAGATGTAGGAAGGATGGAGATCATGGATTAGAAGGGAACGTTCTATTTGTGGTACCAAATAGCTATACCTCACAGGAAGAGAAAGCTTACGTTTTATGCATCTACATGATAAAATTGGAAGTAGGGACAGGTAGAAGAGGAAAAAGAGCTGACAGGAGGATTCTTTTTACTCTGGGAGGAAGAACATTCCTGTACTGAGGTGTACAGTCCAAACTACAAATGCTGATGAACTTTCAAGCTCTTTCCTGTTCTAAAAGTCCCATGATTCCTATGTGCTTAGAACCCAAAGAGGGCAAAGGACCTAAAGCAAAATCTATGTTCCTTATTCTTTTTCTCACAGTTCTATGTAGACATACTTGCAAAGAAATGTTGAGACCTTATGAAGACTGGAAATGGTAACCACAAAGTGGAAGAAGTCAAATATAGCAGAGACCAAGGGAAAACTGCACCCCCAAACTCCTGATGGAGGAAAACCTCAACTATTTAGCTGTGGTCTGGGCTTCCTAGTGGCTAAGGTGAAGAGGAGAAACAGGAATAACAGGGTGTGATTGTTTTCTGGTAGTAAGACACACCCCTACTACTTCCTCGGAAACAAGCATTTTTCTTGCTCTCAGTAAGAATACCTTGGTTAGGAGGATTTATATAAAAAGCCATAAACCACATAATAAATGATGTCCTCATGAATTTTTATAGAAAATAAAGAGGTATTCCATGTATGTCATTTCAAATATTGGCCTTGGAGAACACTGAGGGAATAATGTTAAAAGCTAGACATTTTTTTCTCCCTTGGGACAGGGAGAGGGGCGTTTGAAACTTCTGGTGTATTTACTGTAGATAAATGCTTATTTTCTTTTGACCCACTGACATGTGGAGCAGTGGAAAGATGTAAAGATGTCTAGTACAGGGCAGCATTGTTAAAAGGAGGAGGGGATAAATGGAATTTTTGTGGCAGAATGATATTTGCAAGACTGATCAGGCCGCTGGGAGGTTTTTAAATATGCCAGTTCCCTGTAACAGGAAGATCAGTCTCTGAGACAGCATATCCAATTTAGTAAATTATTATTATTCCGTCAAAATTAATGTGAACAATTTTCTCTTTGAGGCGGCTTTTTCCATAGGTGATGTTTTCCAGATGGGCTTTGTGTAAAACTCTTAATGTTTTGTGTTTTCTTTCCGAGAGCAAAAGCCTTTCCTGACATGTCTTCATTTCTTTCTCTTCCGTTATTGTAGGGAAGAGAATGCCAAAAGCAAAGGAGAAAAAGAACAAGAAAAAGAAGAGGAAGCTGATAGAAAGAGCCCAGGAGCAACACAGCGTCTTCCTAGCTACAGACAGAGCTAACCAGTAAAATAAAAGACACGGAGGGTGGAGGTTTTGCTTTGTTTTGGGTGGAGGGCAGGGGGTGGTGGTTTTTTGCAAAAGTCCACACAGCTACTCTCCACTCCTGGACGCGGTGGCGGCATTTGTGCTGCTCTGACCAGGACCTGTTCCCAGTAACCTTGGGAAAGGAGGAGCCGCAAGCGTGGGCTCTGTGTTATTTATGCTTTGATTTGCATCGGGAGACTGTGAAGGTGGGTGATTGCAACCTGCAGGCAAGGCAGCAGGAGGGAGTGTAGAGCGTGTGATTGGGTTCCCTGTGTGCCCCGAGGCGGAGGGGCTGCCCGCCCGGAGGTGCAAGGCTGCAGAACCCCCACCCCCTCGACTGGAGAACTGACTAGTGCATATTTATGGAAGGACGACCCTTGGCAGGCAAAGTGCTGTTTCACTTGTGACCTGTGTTTCCCACATTGTGCATTTTCAAGCATCAGTGTATGTGGATAGCTGCCTAGTGTTACCACACGTTGTTCTCAGCATCTGTTACCTTCCAACTGTTGTGTCCGGAGACTGCTCTTAGCGGCAGGAATTCCTGCTCAGTTTCACAGCAGCTCGGATGTGTACATACCCTGCTGGGGCTGCATATAAACCTCTTATTTACTGTATATTTATGCTTTTTTCTGTGTAACAAGTCATACCCAATTAATGTTATGTCCCCCGTTTCTAGTGGTTCCTAACCATTGTCATGTAAATGACTGTTCTAGTTTTGCGAATTGATGAATGTTTTGCTGCCCCTTGAAACTTCTCTTTGTGGGCTTATTTCTCATTGTAAAGATAGGATAAGCTAGTTTGTACATAGGATCAATTGACCCCTGTCAGAGAATTTGAATATCCATAGACCTTCCCCACTCCTCCTCACCATAGCTAAAGATGAGGCATCTGAAGGTCAGAAGCCAAAAACTGCCTTTGAGTCTAAGATGTGATGACTTTATGAAACAACTGCATGAGCAATTACATGCAGTTACTTATACTACTACTCATGCAGTTTCACAGGCCAGCTAGAGAATTTTTCAAATTTTTACTTTCAAACTTCAATATGTATAGTTTTTATTTAAAGCAGTTCCTGACTTGCAATGACAGAGCACCTACCGATATTCTTGGGTCAGTGTGGAAATGACCACCTCATGAGACCATGAATAGAATTGGAGGAGAAAACACGATGAATTCCTACAATTACTGGTCAGATCTTGACAGGGCCCCCTTGAACCAGAATTTCTGATTCAAGACTGAGAGAGGAAACCTGTGGAGACTTCCCAGGTGACTTTGAAAGTAGTTGTTTTCAAAAACACCGTTGTCCACTAGGGGGTATCAGTTCTTAGAGGGTTTTGATAATGATGCTTCTTCCAGAAGCATTATTATTTTCCTGGATGATCCAGAAGAAAATTAGAACCAAAAGGAATGGTGGAAGATTTTTTTGAGGGGAAAAAACAAAGCAAGGTAAAAGCCTTTTTTCTCACCTTGCATTGGCTAAACTACCTCTTTGCATTTTTGTTTAACTTTTGAGTCTAAAGCATCTTACCAATAAGTATAAATGTCATGTACATCATTATGAAAATAATATTGCTATGAGATAAGCCATATATGAATGTTGTATACAACTTTAGGGTTTGCATTTAATCCTAAAGTGTCCACCTCCTTTCACATCTACTTAGACTATATTCCTATTTACTAAGTGGGGAGGGGGCTTCTTTATATAGTGCTTCATTGTTAATAAATCAATACTTGTTCTATTTCTGGGATGTTCTTTTTGTGCATTAAAAAATTCAAAATTATTTTTGTGGAGATATTCTTTTCTTTAGAGATACATTTAGGGGGGAAAGCAATATTTTAGCAACTGTACCCCCAAATAGTGGTCTTTAAAAAAAAGCAACTTTTAAAAACCTATGTTTTAATACATTGAGGAGATTAACTAGCTATAAATTGCATTGCAGCAATGGAGTTGGACATGACTGAAGAGACTTAGCATGCACGCAGAGTAATTAAGAGTGGGGATTTTAAAGCCACACTGCCTGAGGTCTAATCTGGAGCAAACTGTCTTCCCAGGTCTCGGTTTCATTATCTGTAAAATGGAGGCAATACAGTATTACCTACCACGTAAGGTTGTGTCTTAAGGTAAACTGTGTGAGGTATGGTCAGTGCAGCATGGTATAGACTAAGCAATACACAAGTTGTTACCTGCTACTCTTATTACCTGTGTGTCCTTGGCTATTTATTCCCCAAACTATCTTCCTTATCAACACAATAGAATATATTTATGAAAATATCCATTCCCTTCAAACTTTTTTTGATGTCTGGATATTCTTTGCTCAAACTTTTATAGGAATTATTAAAGCTACTTGATTTTTAAGCCTCTAGTTATAAGCAAGTGAAGTGAACTTCACTTTCATGCATTGGAGAAGGAAATGGCAACCCACTCCAGCGTTCTTGCCTGGAGAATCCCAGAGACAGGGGAGCCTGGTGGGCTGCCGCCTCTGGGGTCGCACAGTCAGACATGACTGAAGCGACTTAGCAGCAGCAGCAGTTATAAGCAAACTGCGTGCATGCACTCACGAGAGAGAGAGAGAGAGTCAGAGAAAGAAAGACTGACTACAGTGTAATGCACAGCTTCAGGATAATTATACAAAGAAGATCTGGTGGGTTTCCACAAGTGGCTATACGATTCTTATACCTCATACAGTGTATATAAATAGAACATGTGAAACTGGTTTTCTTAGTATTATCTTAGCATCTGTAGAAGTAAAATATGGAACTACAACTTTCTCAAGCAGCTTGCATGATATTTTGATAGGGATTGCACTGCATTGTAGATTGCCTTCAGCAGTATGGCCATTTTTCTTTCAATCCAAGAAAACTATCCTTCCATCGGCTTATGTTGTCTTCAATTTCTTTCATCAGTGTCTTATAATTTTCTGATATGGGTCTTTTGCTTCCTTGGGTAGGTATATTCCTTTATATTTTATTCTTTTTGATGTGATGGTAAATGGAGATTGTTCACTTCTTTCTGTTTTGTGCTGTTTTTAATTTACTTTAAATTGGAGGTTAATTTCTCTTTCTGGTAGTTCATTGTTAGTGTATAAAATGCAGTATATTTCTGTACATTAATTTTGGATCCTGCAACTTTATTGAATTCTTTGGGCTCTAGTAGTTTTTTGGTGGCATCTTTGGGATTTTTCTATGTATACTCTTATGTTATCTGCAAAGAGTAACAGTTTACATCTTCCTTTCCAATCTCTATCAAAATAGCAATGGTACTTTTCACAAAAACTAGGACAATTTTTAAGATTTTCATGGACACACAAGAGACTGTAAATAGGCAAAACAATCCTGAGAAAGAAGAACAGAAATGGAGGAATCCCATTCTGAATTCACACTATATATGACAAAGCTACTAAATAAATCCAGAGCAGTACTGGCACAAAACCAGACACATAGATCATTATAAATATATATGCATCCAACATAGGAACACCACAATATGTAAGGCAAATGCTAACAAGTATGAAAGGGGAAATTAACAACAACACAATAACAGTGGGAGACTTTAATACCCCACTCATACCTATGGATAGATCAACTAAACAGAAAATTAACAAGGAAACACATTTTAAATGACACAATGGACCAGCTAGACCTAATATCTATAGGACATTTCACCCCAAAACAATGAATTTCACCTTTTCCTCAAGTGCACATGGAAACTTCTCCAGGATAGATCACATCCTGGGCCATAAATCTAGCCTTGGTAAATTTAAAAAAAAATTGAAATCATTCCAATCATCTTTTCTGACCACAATGCAGTAAGATTAGATCTCAATTACAGGAAAAAACTATTAAAAATTCCAACATATGGAGGTTATNTTTTGGTGGCATCTTTGTCAGGTTTTGGTATTAGGGTGATGGTGGCCTCATAGAATGAGTTTGGAAGTTTACCTTCCTCTGCAGTTTTCTGGAAGAGTTTTAGTAGGACAGGTGTTAGCTCTTCTCTAAATTTTTGGTAGAATTCAGCTGTGAAGCCATCTAGACCTGGGCTTTTGTTTTTTGGAAGGTTTCTGATTACACTTTCAATTTCCATGCCTGTGATGGGTCTGTTAAGATTTTCTATTTCTTCCTGGTTCAGTTTTTTGGAAAGTTGTACTTTTCTATGAATTTGTCCATTTCTTCCACGTTGTCCATTATATTGGCATATAATTGCTGATAGTAGTCTCTTGTGATCCTTTGTATTTCTGTGTTGTCTGTTGTGATCTCTCCATTTTCATTTCTAATTTTGATTTGATTTTTCTCCCTTTGTTTCTTGATGAGTCTGGATAATGGTTTGTCAAATTTATTTATCCTTTGAAAGAACCAGCTTTTGGCTTTCTTGATTTTTGCTATGGTCTCTTTTGTTTCTTTTGCATTTATTTCTGCCCTAATTTTTAAGATTTATTTCCTTCTACTAACCCTGGGGTTCTCCATTTCTTCTTTTTCTAGTTGCTTCAGGTGTAGAGTTATTTATTTGATTTTTTTCTTGTTTCTTGAGGTATGTCTGTATTGCTATGAACTTTCCCCTCAGCACTGCTTTTACAGTGTCCCACAGGTTTTGGGTTGTTGTGTTTTCATTTTCATTCATTTCTATGCATATTTTTATCTCTTTTTTTATTTCTTCTGTGATCTGTTGGTTATTCAGCAGCATGTTGTTCAGCCTCCATATGTTGGCATTTTTAATAGTTTTTCTCCTGTAACTGATATCTAATCTTACTGTATTATGGTCAGAAAAGATGCTTGGAATGACTTCAATTTTTTTGATTTACCAAGCAAGATTTATGGCCCAGGATGTGATCTGTCCTGGAGAAGGTTCCGTGTGCACTTGAGAAAAATGTGAAATTCATTGTTTTGGGGTGAAATGTCTTATAGATATCAATTAGCCTAACTGATCTATTGTATCATTTAAAGTTTGTGTGTTTTCTTGTTAATTTTCTCTTTAGTTGATCTATCCATAGGTGTGAGTGGGGTATTAAAATGTCCCATTATTATTGTGTTATTGTTAATTTCCCCTTTCATATTTGTTAGCATTTGTGTTACATATTGCAGTGTTCCTATGTTGGGTGCATATATATTAATAATTGTTATATCTTCTTCTTGGATTGATCCTTTGATCATTATGTAGTGGCCTTGTCTCTTTTCACAGTCTTTGTTTCAAAGTCTATTTTATCTGTTATGAGTATTGCTACTCCTGCTTTCTTTTGGTGTTTATTTGCATGGAATATCTTTTTCCAGCCCTTCACTGTCAGTCTGTATGTGTCCCCTGTTTTGAGGTGGTTCTCTTGTAGACAACGTATATAAGGATCTTGTTTTTGTATCCATTCAGCCAGTCTTTGTCTTTTGGTTGGGGCATTCAACCCATTTACATTTAAGGTAATTATTGATAAGTATGATCCTGTTGCCATTTACTTTATTGTTTTGGGTTCAGGTTTATACACCATTTTTTGTGTTTCCTGTCTAGAGAGAATCCTTTAGCATTTGTTGGAGAGCTGGTTTGGTGGTACCAAATTCTCTCAGCTTTTGCTTGTGTGTAAAGCTTTTGATTTCTCCTTTATATTTGAATGAGATTCTTGCTGAGTACAGTAATCTGGGCTGTAGGTCATTTTCTTTCATCACTTGAAGTATGTCTTGCCATTCCCTCCTGGCCTGAATAGTTTCTATTGAAAGATCAGCTGTTATCCTTATGGGAATCCCCTTGTGTGTAATCGGTTGTTTTTCCCTTTCTGCTTTTAATATTTGTTCTTTGTGTTTGATCTTTGTTAATTTGATTAATATGTGTCTTGGGGTGTTTCGCCTTGGGTTTATCCTGTTTGGGACTGTCTAGGTTTCTTGGACTTGGGTGATTATTTCTTTTCCCATTTTAGGGAAGTTTTCAATTATTATTTCCTCAAGTATTTTCTCATGGCTTTTTGTCTTCTTCTGGGACACCTATGATTCAAATGTTGGAGCATTTAATATTGTCCTGGAGGTCTCTGAGATTGTCCTTATTTCTTTTAATTTGTTTTTCTTTTTTCCTCTCTGATTCACTTATTTCTACCATTCTATCTTCTATTTCAGTAATCCTATCTTCTGCCTCCGTTTTTCTACTATTTGTTGCCTCCAGAGTGTTTTTGATCTCATTTATTGCATTATTCATTATATATTGACTCTTTTATTTCTTCTAGGTCCTTGTTAAACCTTTCTTGCATCTTCTCAATCCTCGTCTCCAGGCTATTTATGATTTCATTTTGATTTCAAGATTTTGGATCATTTTCGCTATCATTATTTGGAATTCTTTGTCTGGTAGATTCCCTAACTCTTCCTCTTTTGTTTGGTTTGGTGGGCATTTCTCCTGTTCCTTTACCTGCTGGGTATTCCTCTGTCTCTTCATCTTGTTTATATTGCTGCATTTGGGGTGGCCTTTCTGTATTCTGGCAGTTTGTGGAGTTCTCTTCATTGTGGAGTTTCCTCGCTGTGGGATTGTTCCTAGACCATTTCATCAAGGTTTTCCAGTTTGCAGGCATACAAGTTTTCCTAGTAATCTCTTATGATCTTTATGTTTCTCTAGTGTTGCTTAAAACTTCATTTCTGATTTTATTTATTTGGGTCCTTTCTTGATCCTTTTTTTGGGTAAATCTTGGCTAATTTTTTTCTCAAATTTTTTAAACTTTTCAAAGAATCATCCCTTTGTTTCCCTGATCTTTTCTTTTTTCTTTATGCCATCCATTTTCATTCCAACTTTTATTATTTTCTTCCTTCTACTATTACAGGGCTTTGTCTTTCCCTCTCTTTCTAGTTCCATTAAATATTAAATTAGATTGCTTGAGATTTTTCTTATTTCCTGACGTAGGCCTATATCACTGTGAATTTCCCTCTTAGAACCCGTTTTGCTCTATTCTATGTATTTTGACCATCTGATTTGAAAAGCTGACTCACTGGAAAATACTTGATGCTGGGAAAGATTGAAGGCAAAAGGAGAAGTGGGTGGCAAAGGATGAGATGGGTTAGATAGCATCACTGATTCAGTGGACATGAATTTGAGCAAAGTCCAAGAGATAGTGTAGGACAATGGAGACTGACATGCATGTGACCATGGGGTCACAAAGAGCTGGACATAACTTTGCCACTGAAAAACAACCAAATATTTGGGAACCTTTTGTTTCCATTTTCAATAGTCTTAAGGCATTTTTAAAATTTCCTCTTTGATTTCTTTATTGGCCCATTGGTTGTTAAGGAATGTGCTGTTTAGCCTACTCATCTGTGTTTTTTTCTAGTTTTCTTCTTGTAATCTATTTCTAGTTACGTATCATCATGGTCAGAAAAGATACCTGATATGATTTAAATCTTCTTAAGAGTATATACAGTCTCATTTTGTAGCCTTACATGTGATATATCTTGACCAATTTTCCATATACACTTGAAAATAATGTGTATCCTTCAGTTTTAAGACAGAATATTCCAGATATATCTAACAAGTCTAATGTAAGGCCAATATTCCCTTATTGATTTTCTATCTGAAAGATCTAGTCGCTGATGAATGAAGCATTAAAGTCTCTTACAATTATTGTATTGATGTTTATTTCTCCTTTTATTTTTGTTAATACTTTATATACTTAGATCCTCCTATGTTGGGTGTATGAATGTTTATAAATGTCATATACTCTTGTTTCATTGACCCCTTCAGCATAATGTAACACCTATCTTGGGCATCGCTGGTGGCCCAATGATGAAGAATCAGTCTTTCAATGCAGGAGATGCAGGTTTGATCCTTGGGTCAAGAAGATCCCCTGGAAAGGAAAATGGCAACCCACCCCAGAATTCTTGCCTGGGAAATCCCATATGAGCTGGTAAAGAGTTAGACACGACTTAGTGACTAAATTACAAAAACAACACCACCTATCTGTCTATTTCACTCTTTATTTTAAAGTCTATTTCTTCTGATATATGTATAGCTATACCTGTGTTTTTGTTTGTTGTGTTTTTTTGTTTATTTGTTTCCATTTGCATGGAATATATTTTCCCATTGCTTAACTTTTAGTTTGTGAACGTGCTCACTTTTAAAGTGAGTCTCTTAAGAAAGCAACGGTGAAGTCATTCAGTTGTATCTGACTCTTTGTGACCTCATGGACTGTTACTTACCAGGCTCCTTCATCCATGGGATTTTTCAGGCAAGAGTACTGGAGTGGGTTGCCATTAGAGAGACATACATAGCAGTATCTTGTTTTCTAATCCATTCAGCCACCCAAATCTTTGATTGGAGAGATTAGTCAATTTATCTTTAAATAAATATTGATAGATATAAACATTTCCATTTTGTTACATGTTTGCTACTGTTTTTGTATTTCTTCTCTATTTCTTTTTTTTTTTTTTGCTTTTGCTTCTGTGGTTCTATTGATTTCTCTAATTTCTGTTTAGGTTCCTACCTCATTTTATATATTTACTATAAAGTCTTTCCCTGTGGTTACTGTGAGTTCACACATAACATCCTATGCATATAACATTCATTTTAATTTGCCAGTAACCTAATTTTGAGCACACTCCAAAGCATTATATTGTTGCTCATTGCCCTCTCTGATATTTTATGGTTTTGATGACACATTTTTACATCTTTTTTTTAATCTTTTAACTAGTTATTACATTTTTAATTAATTTTACTACTTTGATTTTTGATTCTTTGTACTTGTTTTATAAGTGACTAATCTACAATCTTTATTATTTTATTTACTTTTTCTGGTGAGGTTTTCCTTTTTTTAACTTTTCTATGTTTTCTGTTGTTCTCCTTCCAGTTTTGATTGACATGCAGTGTTGTATAAGTTTAAGGAGTACAGCATAATGTTTTGACTTACATACATCATGAAATAAGTACCATAAAAAGTTTAATGAATGTCCATTACCTTGCATAGGTATAAAATAAAAGAAAAAGAAAAGGTATTTGCCTTGTGATGAGAACTCAAAATTTACTCTGAACAACTTTCACATTCAAGACATAACATGCTAATCATGTTAATTATGTTGTACATTACATCCCTAGTACTTACTTAAAACTGAAATTTTGTGCCTTTGTCTAATTCCCCATCTCCTACTCATTGCTTCTAATAACCACACATCTGATCTTCCTTCACCATCAGAACCAGGCACTTTGTAACAAGCATCACCTCTGTGGGCTGCATGCATCTGCTGGCTGTGTTATGGCCAGGGTTGCTATGGGGGGAAGCCAGAGTTTGGGGCAATTGCCTGGCAGAGTTGTGGTTTGGTCTTCGTGCAGGGTGGACAGAGCTCCGGGAACTCACAAGACCCAGTTATGGGTCAACTACTATTTGGGGATGGTGAGGCTCAAGGCACTTGCTGGCCCCATTGTGGCCCTCCATTGTATGGGAAGGTGGGACCTAGGACATTTATCTACTTCAGCTCTGTGCCAGGTGCCACCTGATTAATTCTTGATATGTTCCTGCTATTGAGGGGGTGCTGAAGCCTGTCACTATTCCAATGAGGTAAATCTCATTTAACATCTAGCTTCAGGCTGATTAGAGGCCACACCTTCAGGCAGCATCTTTTAAAATATGCAGATATACAGCAAGCATTCTCCTCAATGGTGAAAAATTGAAAGCATTTCCCCTAAGTCAGGAAGAAGACAAGGGTGCCCACTTTCACCGCTACTATTCAACATAGTTCTGGAAGTTTTGGCCACAGCAATCAGAGCAGAAAAAGAAATAAAAGGAATGCAGATTGGAAAAAAAGAAGTAAAGCTCTCACTGTTTGCAGATGACATGATCCTCTACATAGAAAACCCTAAAGACTCCACCAGAAAATTACTAGAGCTAATCAATGAATACAGTAAAGTTGCAGGATATAAAGTCAACACACAGAAATCCCTTGCATTCCTATACACTAATAATGAGAAAGTAGAAAAAGAAATTAAGGAATCAATTCCATTCACCATTGCAATGAAAAGAATAAAATACTTTGGAATATACCTACCTAAAGAAACTAAAGACCTATATATAGAAAATTATAAAACACTGATGAAAGAAATCAAAGAGGACACTAATAGATGGAGAAACATACCAT
>SJXQ01002460.1:0-28201 GCA_006408695.1 Aepyceros melampus | reverse complement strand
ACATGATGCTTAATGTCACTAATCATCAAGGAAAAGCAAATCAAAAGCATAATGAGTTATCACTTCACACGTCAGAATGGCTGCCATCAAAAAGAACACAAATGGTGGTGAGGATGTGGAGAAAAGGGAACCCTCATGCATTATTGGTAAGCATGTAAATTGGTGCAGCTACTGTGGAAAATAGTATAGATGTTCCTCAAAAAACTAAATATAGAACTACCATATGACCCAGGAGTTCCACTCCTGGGTATATATTTGAAAACTGTCATTTGAAAAGATACATCCACCTCAATGTTCATCAGTTCAGTTCAGTCACTTAGTAGTGTCTGACTCTTTGTGATCCCATGGACTGCAGCATGCCAGGCCTCCCTGTCCATCACCACCTCCCAGAATTTACTCAAACTCATGTCCATTGAGTCCGTGATGCCATCCAGCCATCACATCCTCTGTCGTCCCCTTCTCCTCCTGCCTTCAATCTTTCCCTGCATCAGGGTCTTTTCAATTGAGTCAGTTCTTTGCATCAGGTGGCCAGAGTATTGGAGTTTCAGCTTCAGCATCAGTCATATTCAGCATCAATGAACATTCAGGACTGATTTCCTTTAGGATTGACTGGTTTGATCTCCTTGCATTCCAAGGGACACTCAAAAGTCTTCTCCAACACCACAATTCAAAAGCATCAATTCTTTGGTGCTCAGCTTTCTTTATAGTCCAACTCTCACATCCATACATGACAATAGAAAAACCAAAGCTTTGACTAGATGGACCTTTGTTGGCAAAGTAATGTATCTGCTTTTTAATATTTTGTCTAGGTTGGTCATAACTTTTCTTCCAAGGAGTAAGTGTCTTTTAATTTCATGGCTGCAGTCACCATCTGCAGTGATTTGGGAGCCCCCAAAAATAAAGTCTCCCACTGTTTCCCCATCTATTTCCCAAGAAGTGATGGGCCCGGATGCCATGATCTTAGTTTTCTGAATGTTGAGTTTTAAGCCAACATTTTCACTCTCCTCTTTCACTTTCATCAAGAGGCTCTTTAGTTCTTCTTTGCTTTCTGCCATAAGGGTGGTGTCATCTGCATATCTGAGGTTATTGATATTTCTCCCCGCAATCTTGATTCCAGCTTGTGCTTCATCCAGTCCAGCATTTTCATGATGTACTCTGCATGTAAGTTAAATAAGCAGGGTGACAATATACGTCCTTGATGTACTCCTTTCCCTGTTTGGAACCAGTCTGTTGTTCCATGTCTGTTGCTAACAGGTCTAACTGTTGCTTCCTGACCTGCATACAGATTTCTCAAGAGGCAGGTCAGGTGGTCTGGTATTCCCATCTCTTGAAGTTTCCAGAGTTTGTTGTGATCTACACAGTCAAAGGCTTTGGCATAGTCAATAAAGCAGATATTTTTCTGGAACTCTCTTGCTTTTTCAATGATCCAGCGGATGTAGGCAATTTGATCTTTGGTTCCTCTGCCTTTGCTAAATCCAACTGGAACATCTGAAATTTCACAGTTCACATACTGTTGAAGCCTGCCTTGGAGAAGTTTGAGCATTACTTTGCTAGTGTGTCAGATGAGTGCAATTGTGCGGTAGTTTGAGCATTCTTTGGCATTGCTTTTCGTTGAGATTGGAATGAAAACTGACCTTCTGCAGCCTGAGGCCACTGCTGAGTTTTCCTAATTTGCTGAATCTAAAAAATACAACTAGTGAACATAAAAAAAAGCAGACTCACAGATATAGAGAACAAATCGGTGGGTACAGTTGGGAGAGGAAGAGGGGAGGGGCATAATACGGTAGGAGATTAAGAGGTAAAAACTATCATGTATAAAATAACCTGGTGGATTCATGCTAATGTATGGCAAAACCAATACAATATTGTAAAGTAATTAGCCTCCAATTAAAATAATAAATCTATATTAAAAATAATCTACAAGGATAGATTGTACAACACAGGACGTATAGCCAATATTTGATAAATATAAATGAGTATAAGTTTTAAAATGTGAATTACTATATTGTACACCTGTAACTTGCATAATATTTTTACATGAACTATACTTCAATTTGGAGAAGGCAATGGCACCCCACTCCAGTAATTTTGCCTGGAAAATCCCATGGATGGAGGTGCCTGGTGGGCTGCAGTCCATGGGGTCACTAAGAATCGGATACGACTGAGCAACTTCATTGTCACTTTCACTTTCATGCATTGGAGAAGGAAATGGCAACCCACTCCACTCCAGTGTCCTTGCCTGGAGAATCACAGGGACGAGGGAGCCTTGTGGGCTGTGTCTATGGGGTCACACAGAGTCGGACACAACTGAAGCGACTTAGCAGCAGTAGCAGCAGCAGCATACTTCAATTAAAAAAAAAAACGTGAGTGGGGGGTGGGTGAAATGGGTGAAGGAGGTCAAAAGCAACAAACTTCTAGTTATATAAAAAGTCATGGGATGTAATGTACAGCATGGTGACTGTAGTTAATAGATTTGTATCACAAAAAAATATTGCATATTTGAAAGTTGCTAAGAGAGTAAATCTTTAATGACCTCATCACAAGAGAAAAAAGTTTGACAGATTAGCACTTAAGAAAGCCAATTTTATGAATATATCTTTGTTCTTTCTCATAATGTTCATATCACCCATTTTAAACGTGGAATTTTCATGTCTTGGTGGAAACATTTGGAGAAGAGTTAACACTCAGCCTCAAGGGTGTGATTTATATATAAAAATGATCATGATTCTTTCAATGGACTACATTTTTATTGTTGATTTGGAGGGGAGCTATGAGTAGGAGAGCAAAAGTGAATGGTACTTCTCTTCATTTTAGAGAAATCTGTGCACAATGGATACTACTTGATAATACCATGTTACAAAAAGCAGACTTGGTAACCTTGAACATGTTGACCCACCCGTATTATCCTCCTTATTTCAAAAGGGATAACCATTCTGCTTCTACTCTTGACCCATCCTGTCTTCAGTGAGACCTTCAGTATCCACTCCATTCATAGCTGCAGGCCTTCCTCTCCCTCCAACTTAAGGTATTCTTTCTTTCAAGGTCTTCATCATTTGGAATCCTGAAAAAGTAGCCTACATTCCTTGACATCTTCAACCTCTTCCTATCCTCATTTGTGTCTTAACTCATAATCTTGTTTCTTTCCACCACTGTATTATAATTGTTCTGACAGACATAGCAATCCAGTCCCTTTGCTAGTCACAAAGGAAAATATTTGCTTTACTTGCCTCAATCCTTTAATGTGTTCTATCTGCTATTTCCACCAAATTTGACTCCAGTGGCCCTTCCTTGAGGACTTTGTTTCTCATTTGGCTTCTATGACATTCCTAACCTGGGTTTCTACTTCTCCGGTTACTCCTTTTCAGTCTTCAGTTCTTTCCTGATTTAAATGAAAAAATATTGACTTTTCAGGGGTTAGCCCACTGCTTAATCCGTTTGGCTTAATCTTTCTACCTCCTCATTCCACCTGGGAAATCAGACCTTCTGGCTTTAACTACTACCTGCAGTTGTTGGCTTGTAGGTCTGTTATCTCTGTCTCCAGGGCTTTGTTAACTATTTCCAAGCCTCCACTAATTTCCTAGCCCCCCAGGGGGCCCCATATTTATCTGAAGCTCAATATTTCTAGAACTGAATTTATTACTTTATCATTTAGGTTTCAGTTGAGGGAAAAATACAGTCTAGGTATTTCAAACAGGAAATTTAATATTGGGAATTGCTTATACCAGTGATGAATGAGATGAGAAACTAACATTGGGGTGACAAGATAACCAGATTAGCAACAGCAGAAAGCCACTATCAAGAAGGGTAACAGGATGAGATGGAGTTTCCAAACTCCAGAAGGCAAGGCCACCCAGCTAGAGCTAGAGTTGTAGCTGAGGCTAGAGCCATGGCCACTAGGGAAGCTGGAACCAAAGACAGAAAGCTTGTCTAATAGGAAGTGAAATCTCAGAAAAGATTCCATTCACCAGGAGAAATGCTGCCTGAAGCAAAGTGAGAGACTAAGAAATACCCTAGCTTCTCCCTACAGTCAGTTCCAGTCTTCCAACAGCACCTGTCTTCACTTGCTTGGAAACCAGGGACCCTGGATACTGTAGCTCTCTGTGATGCTATGGCATAATCACTGGCTTACCCACCTCCCAAATCGATTCCTCTTCCTGCTTTCCCCATTTAATAATTAACATTTTTACATACCTAGTTGGTTAAGCTAAGACTCTTGTATTCACCATTTATTATCATTGTTCTATACATCAAATCTGCTACTAGATTTTAATGAGTCTACATCAGAAACATCTCTTGAATTTCTCCCTACCTCTTCACTTAGCCTGTTTGATCCTCTTTGTCTCTCTTCTGAACTTTCCAATTTTTATCCTAAATATTCTTGCCCCAACTTCACTCAACTTTTCATTTATTTTTCTATTAATACATTTATTCTGCTAGACTCTCAAATGCTATTGTGCTGCTGCTGCTAAGTCACTTCAGTCTTGTCCGACTCTGTGTGACCCCATAGGTGGCAGCCCACAAGGCTCCCCCGTCCCTGGGATTCTCCAGGCAAGAACACTGGAGTAGGCTGCCATTTCCTTCTCCAATGCATGAAAGTGAAAAGTAAAAGTGAAGTTGCTCAGTAGTGTCCAACTCTTAGCAACCCCATGGACTGCAGCCTGCCAGGCTCCTCCACCCATGGGATTTTCCAGGCAAGAGTACTGGAGTGGGATGCCGTTGCCTTCTCTGAAATGCTGTCCTATCCTTGTATAATAAAATATTTAAAATTTTCACATGGAATATAGTTTCCTTTTAATTTTCTTATGTATTTTGTGGGGATTAAGAATGGACTGGGATGATAGTTACTGTAAAATTTTCAAGGGTTCTCTTATGGTAAACTTGGATATGCTTGTCATGTTTGTTGATACCCCTGAATCATGAAGGCAGAGACATAAAGGCAACTCTGGCTTTGAAAGTAGATGCTTAACGTAATTTTGATTAAGTGGTTAAACAGTATGAAAAGTGTGTCAAAGATTTAAATAGATTCTCATATTAATCTATAGTGAATCATTAAAGCAAACTGCCATGGATCACCTTCCCCAGCATTGGAACACATTGCTAATCTTAACACTGCTGAACTAAACACAAGTCTCAGAATCCCTCCCAGCAAAGCTCTTCCAAGGAAACACTACCAATAGATTGGAGTTGACAGAGGGGTCATAACCTTTCGGAGGTATAATAGTTTTGATTTCCAGGTCAACTTAAAGCCTTAGATGGTGGCAACTGTTGTCTCTCAGAAATACCCTCTCGAGTATTCCATGTCCTGTTTTTCAAACCTTCCCATGAAAGTACCCTTAAAGACAAGAAAAGTGAATTTACAATTCTAGGATTTTAACAGGGAGCCGACTTATTTAAAATTTGAAATGTTTCAGCATCGTGATTTAAATATACAAATTATTTATGCAACATAAAAATTTTAATATAAAACATCATGCAAATTTTGCATTCTACTCAGTAAAATGTTTATATATAAACCACTCCTCCAGCCTTTAGCATTCCCCCACCTCCCCCACAAACCTGGAGTGAAATCATGTTCCAAGATAATGTTTCATGCTTATTGGGTCCTGTGGCTTCATATACCCCTTGGCACATAGTCACTTATACTTTAAGAAATGCATATCCCCCTTTAAGTAACTCAGCAGTGGCCCTTTGGTGGTGTTCTAAAGTTCTCTAGTGTCTTAACCAGCTCACTCCTCCATGGGTTTTATAACCTTAGCTTCCATGGCAGCATACTGTCTGGGTGCACATCCAACTCTAATTCTTTCCTACTGGTTCCCTTTCTCCCTCCTACTTTAGTTATCAATATAAAATTCAACTACAACCCTTCCTTCCTATGTCTGTTTTGGAGAAGAGAGGTTATCAGATTTTCTTCTGTAAAGGGCCAGAGATTTAATATTTTAGATTTTACAAGCCACATGTCTCAGTCACAACTACTCAATCCTATGCTCTTATAGCACAAAACAATATATAAACAAATGGCTATGACTATAGTGCAATAAAATTTTATGTACAAACACATATGAATTTCAGTTTTCACATGTCCTGATATATTACTCTTCCTCTGATTTTTTTCCACCCATTTAAAAAATGTAAAATTGTTAGCTCACCAGTTATATAAAAATAAATGGGAGACTGGATTTAGCCGCAGGCTATGTTTGTTGACCCTTGTTGGTCCAGGACTCTCCTGAATCCTTGATACAGAAGATAACTTGTTGGCTTGTGGACTCCCCTTGCAAACTCTTTGAGAGGCTGCCTCTAATTCTGCCTCAGCTCTTCACACTCTGCCTCAGAAGGCATCCAATAAATGCATTGAATGCACATGCCATTTAAAACCACGCTGTGTATGGCGATAAGTATAGAATTGCTATTTCCACTCTTGGTATTTCACTCCAATTCGAGTTTTGTTACTGGCCGTAGACTCTTAGTATATTTCTGGCCCAAACCTGAAGTGAAATAGTAAAACCTCAAAAAGCAAAATTATTTTTTCTAAGTTCTCTCCTGTATAACTTCATTGTGGCAGCTGTCTTGTAGCATAGCAGAGCTCTTGTGTTCTGTTTAGAAAATCATACCTATACTTTATCTTCTGTCCCTTCAACATCAAGACCTCCCCATCTTTTTTCTGTAACAGGTGTTAGTGGTGTACTCTTTGTTCTTATAGAAGTGGACTCATTTTAGACACAGCGAAAGACACTTTTCAAAATGATTATTTGATTACACATATTGGGTTATTTATACTTCTAGGGTCTATAATTCCTTAATTGTATTCCCCCATTATCTTAGTGCCTTTTCTTTTCATTAGCGTTTGGCTTCATTTACCGTATTAGCCTATGAAAACAGAATATGCTATCTTTTTAAAACTGAAATTCTACAGACAATGATTGTAGTGCCCCTGTTTTCTGGCTTACTCATTTTGGCTGCTCAATGATTTTTAGACTGTGTCATTCTGTGCTCTTCTACCATGGACACAGAACAGATTATGTGATAATGGCAGAAGTGTCAAGGAAGATCTCTCTGAAGAGGTGGACTTTGGCATGAAGCCTGGACCCTGGGTGTATGCCCATCTGGGAAAGAAATAGCCCAGACACTGGAAACAACCAGTGTCTTGAGGTGCAAAGGTCTTGAGGTGCGAAAAGGGTCAGCATAATCAAAGCATAGACCAAAGGGAGAAGTTGCTGGAGGGTAGTCTGGAGGAACATGGGATAAAAGAACAGAATATGACCCCTAGGTTTCTAGCCCTATGCAACAGGATATATAGAGAAGTAAGGGAAACTGGAGCATAAAAAATCCATTTTTCACATGCTTAGTTTGAAATGCTTGCTAAATAACTAAATGGAGATACCACATAGGAGCTGGATATAAATATGGAGTTTAGGGAAAAGGTCAGGGCTAGAGATATAATTGTGAGCTGTATCAGTGTACAGATGGCACTTGGCACCAAGGAACTTTATGGGCTGATGCAGAGAATGAATGGACAAAGAGGAGCAAAGAAACATAGACTCACTCAACCTTCAGACATCAACCAAAAAAGGAAGTACCAGTAAAAGACAGTGAGAAAGTGTCCAAGGAGGAAAACCAGGATCTGGCAGTCACTAAGAGAGACCACAAGAGCTGGGATTTAACCTTACATTGTTCCTTTCCCCTTCATTTTAGGAAAAATCACCAGAAGTGGAGGACAATTAGGAAAATTTTGTAATAATCAAGGAGTTTGGTCTTTTCAATATTTTTCCCCTCATTTTATACTCCAGAAGTGAAACTTACCAATAGTTTTATTTTTCCTTGAAAACAGTATTGATATAGAATGAACTCAAGTAAATTCCTGAAAACTATATTAAATTCTTTACATAAATGTGATAATGATACTTAATTTCAGGTTACCACATTTTACTATACCAATTTCATCTATACTTATGACGAAATAATTATTTCAATGACCCAACTAAGAATTTTCTAATTTCTTTAAAATTTAATGAAATATATCAAGTGAATAACAAGAAACAGACTTCTGAGAATTATAGGTCCTTAGGCTTGTAATTTTCAACAGTGAGGATTTTTTAAACTTGTAATTATTGGGCTACTTTTATAACAGCTTTCTGATGTAAGACCATACATGTCTGAACAGAGTTAGGTACTGCACACACATACATAATTATGGTACTTGACTGGAAAACAAGACAAGTGTTATAGTACATTTTTCAGTGTTCACTGTATAAAATAGGATGGCTAAAGTTTTAAGTACTTCTATTACATTTGTAAATTAAAATAAATATGTTTCTATTTTTTGTTTTTCTTTTGCTTTTCTAATCTTTTTTTCCCATCACACACACTTCTCCAAAGTTTAGTCTCTCCTACATATTACTATCTGGAAAAACAAATGTGGTAGAGAACCTAGTGCTTACTTATATCCAGTTCTCTCCTTTCTGACCTTCAAGGAATATTCTATTTCTCAGTCCTCTTAGTTAGGTGGAGTCTTGTGATTGACTTTAATCAATAAAATTTGGCTGGAAACTATATGTGTCATTTCAGGGCTGGGGCACTTAAAAGCAGATATATGCTTTTCATGATTTCTTTTCTTCTTTGGCTGTGACTAAAAAAGGCAGAATCACAAGATGAAATAAGCCTGGACTTCTGAGTCAATGCACAGAAAGAAGTTGCCTTGGGTAGTTGGTCAACCTAATTCTGATTTTGCACAAGCAAGGAATAAACCTTGATTTTATTAATCCACTGAGATTCAGAAGTCATCAGTTACCTTGCATGGTCTCGCATTACTCTGTATAATGCAGTGTTTCAGAGTTCAGTTCATTTCAGTCACTCAGTTGTGTCTGACTCTTTGCGACCCCATGGACTGCAGCATACCAGGCCTCCCTGTCTATCACCAACTCCCGGAGTTTGCTCATACTCATGTCCATTGAGTCAGTGATGCCATCCGACCATCTCATCCTCTGTCATCCCCTTCTCCTCCCACCTTCAATCTTTCCCAGCAACAGGGTCTTTTCCAATGAGTCAGTTCTTCCAATCAGGTGGCCAAAGTACTGGAGTTTCGGCTTCAGCATCAGTCCTTCCAATGAATATTCAGTACTGATTTCCTTTAGGATGGAATGGTTGGATCTTTTTGCAGTCCAAGGGACTCTCAAGGGTCTTCTCCAACACCACAGTTCAAAAGCATCAATTCTTTGGTTTCAGAGTAATGTTTCACTTTTTATTAGGATCAAGAAACTCTTACTTATTAGCTGTAACCTAAACAGTAGATCGGAGAAGGTGATGGCACCCCACTCCAGTACTCTTGCCTGGAAAATCCCATGGATGGAGGAGCCTGGTAAGCTGCAGTCCATGGGGTCACTAGGAGTCGGACACAACTGAGCGACTTCATTTTCACTTTCACTTGCATGCATTGAGAAGGAAATGGCAACCCACTCCACTCCAGTGTTCTCGCCTGGAGAATCCCAGGGACAGGGGAGCCTGGTGGGATGCCATCTATGGGGTTGCACAGAGTTGGATGTGATGAAGCAACTTAGCAGCAGCAAACAGTAGATACACAAAAGCAGAAAAATCAAAAGGATATTTGACCAAAATAATCAGCTTGTGTAAGTTTAGAATTAGAACAATGACATCTACTTTTAGTGAATTGTCTCATTTTGATGTAAGAGATCGACATTCTGATAATGATGGTGCAATAATTTGTTGTCATACTTTCTCAAAGGCTCATAAAATATTCTTAGATATTCAAGGCAATGCATGATCGCCATAGTTTGTCTCCACACACCTACCCCAGGCAACAAGTGTAGGCAGCCTATAAAACGCCAAGAGTGAGGGTTGATCAAGAGTTTCAGTCCTACTCCTCCCACAGACACACTGAATGTACAGCTACAGAGTAAAACCTCTAAAAGAGATCCATAAACTAGAGGAATGACTCCTCCACATCGGGCAAATGAGAACATACACACTGTGAAATGGATAGGAAAGGCTGAGACATACGTTTACCATAAAACCTACTCCCAGGACAGCACCATACAATTGAGAGGGTGTTTCAAACTCCCAGCTTCTTCTTGAAGATGGAAGAATTTTTGACCCTATAAATTTAGTACCTCAGCTTTTAAGACTCCTACCAGAGGGTCAGGCACCCAAAACACCTAGCTCTGAAAGCCAATGAAGCTTGTGTCCATGAGACCCACAAGACTATAGCAAACAAAGAAGCGGTTGTTAACTGGTACAAATGCTCACTATGGCTCTCTCCCCAAGGCTCAGTGCAGAGGGAGCAGAAGAAGCAAACTGCTCACCTCCCAGTTTTTACCTGAGAGAGGTCCATCTGCATAGTTTGAAAGCTGCTGCCTGAGGCCTCCCTGATGGCCCAGATGGTAAAGAATCTGCCTGCAGTGCAGGAGACCTGGTTAAATCCTGCGGTCAGGAAGACCCCTGAGAAGGGAATGGCTACCCACTCCATATTCTTGCCTGGGGAATCCCATGGACAGAGGAGACTGGTGGGCTACAGTCCATGGAGTTGCAAAGAGTCAGACTCGACTGAGGGACTAACACACACATCTGAGGGTTACGTTCCTAACTTATCACACATCCAGGGGCTGTCTGTGATCATCCCTGAAGACCACAGACACCAGTGGACACCTCCCTGTCGTCCTGCAGCTGGCTACAAATCACTAGTATCTCCTCGGAAGGAACTTCTAGACATACCCGCACCCCTGCTGTTGTGCTGCCACTTGAGGAACGGATCCCTGGATTGGCTGGCTCTGACAGCCAATAGAGCTTCCACCCATGAAACCCACAAAAACTGTTATTAAATGGCTATCCCCCAAAGTTCAGTGCAAAGGGAAAAGGCAAAAATGCCCATTTCCTAGTCTCCCAGAAAGGAATAAATCTACTTACTTTAAAAGCTTCTGCCTGAGGGCCAGGCATTTAACTTAACATGCACTTAGGGGCTGACAACTATTGTTCTTGGAGACCAGGGAAGCTGATGGACACTTCCTCCATTTTCTCCCCATAGGCCACTCCAGGTAACAAGTATCTCCATGAGGGGAGCCATACTCACATCGGACACCCCAGCTTTCATGGCTGCTGCCTGAGGGACAGGCTTCTGATCTCCTGGCTCTAAGAGCCAATGGGGATGGCACTCATGATCCCACACAAATGCAGCAAACAAAGAAGTGATTTTTAGTGGGTATTGAAGCACACCTCCTTCCCCTCCACATGATGGCTAAAACCCCAGCCCAGACTGAGTGAACAGGTGAAAATGACTATTCCCCAAGTTCTTCCAGGAAAGGGCTTACCTACATAATTCCCTACACACACACACACACACACACACACACACACACGTATATGGCTGGTTTATTTTGTTGTACAGTACAAACTAAAACATTATAAAGCAACTATATTCCAATAAAAATTAATTTTAAAAAAGTTCATGTCAAGGCAAACAGCACTATAACAGAGCTAGTGGAAGTGATGGAATTACAGCTGAGCTATTTCAAATCCTAAAAGATGATGCTGTGAAAGTGCTGCACTCAATATGCCAGCAAATTTGGAAAACTCATCAGTGGCCCCAGGACTGGAAAGGGTCTGTTTTTCATTCCAATCCCAAAGAAAGGCAATGCCAAAGAATGTAAAAAGCACCATACAATTGCACTCACTTCACATGCTAGCAAAATAATGCTCAAAATTCTCCAAGTTAGGCTTCAACAGTATGTGAACTGAGAACTCCCAGATATTCAAGCTGGATTTAGAAAAGGTAAATGAACCAGAGATGAAATTGCCAACATCTGTTGGATCATAGAGAAAGCACGAGAATCCCATAAAAAATATCTACTACTGCTTTATTGGCTACACTAAAGCCTTTGACTATGTGGACCACAACAAACTATGGAAAATTCTTCAAGAGATGGGAGTACCAGGCCACCTTACCTGCCTCCTAAAAAACCTGTATGCAGGTCAAAAACCAACAGTTAAAACCAGATATGGAACAACAGACTGGTTTAAAATTGGGAAAGGAGTACATCCAGGCTGTATATTGTCACCCTGCTTATTTAACTTATATTCATTCAGAGCATACCGTGAGAAATGCCGGGCTGGATGAAACACAAGCTGGGATCAAGATCACAGGGAGACATATCAATAACCTCAGATATGCAGATGACACCACCCTAAAGCGAAGAGGAAGTAAAGAGCCTCTTGATGAAGGTGAAAGAGGAGAGATAAAAAGCTGGCTTAAAACTCAACATTCAGAAAACGAAGATCATGGCATCTGGTCCTATCACTTCATGGGAAATAGATGAGGAAACAGTGGAAACAGTGGGTGACTTATTTTTTCTAGGCTCCAAAATCACTGCAGATGGTGATTACAGCCATGAAATTAAAAGATGCTTGCCCCATAGAATAAAAGCTATGATGTAGAAGAAAACCTATAGAGTGTGTTAAAAAGTAGAGACATTACTTTGCCAACAAAGGTCCTAAAGTCAAAGCTATGGTTTTTCCAGTAGTCATATACGGATATAAGTGTTGGACCATAAAGAGCATCAAAGGAGTGATGCTTTTGAACTGTGGTGTTGGAAGAGACTTTTGAGAGTCCCTTGGACTGCAAGGAGATCCAACCATTCAATCCTAAAGGAAATCAGTACTAAATATTCATTGGAAGGACTGATGCTGAAGCTGAAGATCCAATACTATAGCCATCTGATGGGAAGAGCCGACTCACTGGAAAAGACTCTGATTCTGGGAAAGATTGAGGGCAAGAGGAGAAGGGGGCTACATAGGATGAGATGGTTTGATGGCCTCATTGACTCAATGGACATGAGTTTGAGCAAACTCTGGGAGATAGTGAAGGACAGGGAAGCTTGGCGTACTGCAGTCCATGGGGTCACAAAGATTTGGACATGACTGAGCAACTGAACAACAACAATACTCCTAAAGTTTTAAATAAAAACTATGAGATTTCTGCCTGTGTCTATTTTTATCTATGTGTGTCTGTATATATATATATATCAAACACTGATTAGACAATTAAATATAGATTCTAAAAAATAAAATAAAGCTAAGCAAAATATTTTTGAATTTCATATGATCTAGGATTATTTTTGCTAAATAAAAGCTAGTTTAACTCTGTTGGTGAAATTAATATAGACATGTCTTTAAAGGTATCAGTATTATGCATATTATGCATATGTATTATACCTGTGTCAAGTAAAATCAAATAGGCTCATTTTTATGTTACAAAATTTGTCAGCAAAATGAAAAAAAGATCATAAAATAATGACTTATTTAATGTCTCATAAAACTTTCATGAATAATCTATGTATGATAGTTAAGAACAAATAAATTGTGTGGATGTAAATTATATCAATTTTAAAGGAAATTTTTTAACTATAGCTTTTTTTAAAACAGTATTTCTACTCAAATAGCTTCTTTATCTCTTGGTAATGTGCAGCCTCATAGTTTTGCTAAGCTAAATTAGGGAGAGTCATAATGTTTTAATGCCACTTTGTTGTGCTTACCTTGACAATATATTTTGATGCATGTTATGTAAAATATTAGTATATCATTTTGATATATAATCTTTTGTCTCAAAAACATATACAACTGGAACTTTGACTTCTAACAGGCAGAACAATTCTCAGAGCTTTCTGAGAATCTGTCTTCTAGGTTATAATCCTCAATTTGGGTCAGGAAAAAAAAATCCCTTTATTTTAACTGTTAAAAATAACAAACAAGTAATGATATAAAGATGCTCACTGAGGAGATGAGCGCAATTTACAAACAAAACAAGAATTTTGACAAAGAGAAAATATAGAAACATACGAAAGTCACAGAGCTGAAAAATACAATAAGTGAACCTAAAAATATAGAACCTTTTATGGAACAAGTGATTGGTTCAAGATTGATAAAGGAGTAGGACAGGGCTGTCTGCTGTCAGGGCTGTCTGTTTAATCTGTATGCTGAGCACGTCATGAGAAATGCTGGGCTGGATGAGTTATATGCTGGAATCAAGATGGGGGGAGAAACATCAACCTCAGATATGCAGATGATATCACTCTAAGGGCAGAAAGCAAAGAGGAACTAAAGAACCTCTTAATGAGGGTGAAGGAGGTGAGTGAAAGAACCGGCTTAAAACTAAATATTAAAAAAAAGCTAAGGTCATGGCATTTGGCCTACTACTTCATGGCAAATAGAGGGGGAAAAGGTGGAAGCAGTGACAGATTTCCTCTTCTTGGGCTCTAAAATCACTGTGGACAGTGACTGCAGCCATGAAATCATAAGACATTTGCTTCCTAGCAGGAAACCTATGACAAATCTAGACAATGTGCTGAAAAGCAGAGATATTACTCTGCCAACAAAGATCCGTATAGTCAAGGCTATGGTTTTCCCAGTGGTCACATAGAGTTGTGAGAGCTGGACTGTAAAGGTGGCGCACCAAAGAATTAATGCCTTCGAGTTACGGTGCTGGAGAAGACGCCTGACAGTTACTTGGACAGCAAGGAGATCAAAGCAGTCAACCTTAAGGAAATCAACTGTGAATTGTTGAAAGGACAGATGCTGAAGTTGAAACTCTAGTATTTTGGTCATCTGATGTGAACAGCTGACTCATTGGAAAAGTTCCTGATGCTGGGAAAGATTGAGGGCAGAAGGAGAAGAGAGCATTAGAGGATGAGATGGCTGGATGGCTTTGCCAGTGCAATGGACAAGAACTTGGGCAAATTTTGGCAGATGGTGAAGGACAGAGAGGCCTGGTGTGCGGCATCCTATGGGGTTGCAAAGAGTCAGACACGACTGCGCAACTGAACAATAACAGAAATTCAATAGAGGGGGTTCCATAGCAGACTGGGTAAAACAGAATAAAGGATCAGTGAACTCAAAGACAGGGCAGTCATCCAATTAGAAGAGCCAAAAAAAAAAGAGCGAAGAAGGAAGACAGCTTAAGGGACTTATGGAACACTATCAAGTGGGGCAATGTATATACGTTATAGAGAGTGTCAGAAGGAGAAGAGAGAGCAAAAAACTTATTCAGAAAATTAATGACTGAAAAAATTGCATAACCTGGGGAAAGAAACAGATATCCAGATCTAGAAAGCCCAGAGAGAACCAAATAAGATAAATTCAAAGAGACACACACCAAGAAACATAATGAAATTGTCCAAAGTTACAGAGAAGAAGAGAATTTTAAAAGCAGTAAGAGAAAAGCAACATGTTATGCATAAGGGGGCCCCCGTAAGTCTATGAAAGTTTTCAGCAGAAACTTTGTAGGTCATGAGAGAGTGGGGTGACATAATCAAAATGCTAAAAGAAAAAAAGAAGCTGTTAACCTGTAATTCTCTACCTGGCAAAGTTTGTCCTTCAGAATAAAAAGAAAAATAAAGAATTTCCCAGCCAAAGAAAAGCTGAAGGAGTTCATCACAATTACACTGGCCTTACAGGAAATGATAAAAGGAATTGTTCAAGCTGGGACAAAAGGATGTTGTTTAGTAACAAGAAAATATATGTCAGTATAAAACTCACTGGTAAATATAAACATATAGTTAAATTCAAATACTATCATATAATGTGTGTGGGTAAATCACTTATAACTCTTGAATAAAGATTAAATATAACTATAAAGAGAGGTCCAGGCCAAGACAGAAGAATGGGACGACCATGAGTTTACCTCCTGTTATGGGCACACCAAAATTTTAACTATTGATGAGAAAGACCAGAATCTAGCAAAAATAAAAAATAAAAAATCTTATATAACTAAAGATATAAACAAGTTGTGGTATAGTCAAGTATCACACCTCAGGATGAGTGGCCCACAAATGGGAGAATAATTAAACTTGCAGAGGTTCCTCAAGGAGCAATGGGCCTGAGCCCCACACTGAGCTTCGAAACTTCAGGATCCTACACTGCAAAGCTGAGTCTCCAAAATGTCTGACTTTGAAAGCCAGTGGAGCTTACTTTGGGGACACCCAGAGGGCTATGGGAAATAGAGCCTCTACTCTTAAAGAGTACACACAAAGTTTCACACATTCTGAGACCCAGGGAAGAAGCAATAATTTGAAAGAAGCAAGGATCAGATCCATTTGCTGCTCTTGTAAAGTCTCCTGAAGAGAAAGGAAAAACTACAGTTCATGTTGCAGACATAGACCCTGGTGGCAGGCATTATAGAGAGCTCATTCTATCAAATGAACACTGGTGCTGGCAAGCATCATTTTGGAAATCTCCCTCCAGTTTACTAGCACCTGGACCCAGCCCCACCCACCAGCTTGATGGCATCAGCACTGGGACACCTCAGGCTAAGCAACTAGCTGGACAACAACACAGCCCCACCTACCAGCAGGCAGGCTGCCTTAAGACCTCCTAAGCCCACAATCATGCTGGGATACAATCCTGATCACTAAAGCACCCAGGACCTGGCCCCACATACCAGTGTGTAGGCAGTGTGGCCCGAGAACACCCAGGATCCTATAGCCAGAGACACCAGGACCCAGCTCTGACCCTCAGTGATCCAGCTCCAGTCTCAGAACCAGTCTCACCTTCAGTTCAGTTCCTCAGTCGTGTCCGACTCTTTGCGACCCATGAATCGCAGCATGCCAGGCCTCCCTGTCNCGGACACGACTGCGTGACTTGACTGACTATTAGGAAAGAGATGAAAGAGTCAGATACATAGATTTCAACTATATTGATAATGTTTTGTTTCTGAGGCTAAGTTTACGGATTTATTCCTTAAACTCTTTTGTATCTGAAACATTTCATAATTTTGTAGACCCTTGGAAATGTAAAATCAGACTTGATTTTTAAGGTGAGCACAACATGGGGGAAGTAACATCGGTTGGATATTTAATCTGTAAGACAATTTATATTTGTTGTATATTTTAATTCTTTTTGCTACCTGTCTCCAACTTTATAGGTAAACAGCTGGAAGAGGTTCAAGTACCTGAAACATATTTAAAGATATAACAGATTTGTTGGCTCCAAAGAACTAAAGACATGGTATCACAGCAAGGGGGAAAAAACTCCACCTCACAGAAAGGTCACCAAGGACACCCATAATAGTGGGCATGACAAGCTACCTTTCTCCTTCTGCTTTATCTTGTAAGGCAATACCTCTGACGATTTCATTTCCCACTTATTTACATGTATCTACTCAAAATACATGTAAATGTATTTATATGTAAATATATTAGATTAAATATATGTAGAAAACATATATTTACAGTAGACAATATTAGCCATTCACGTTCAAGGTCTATGTATGATTCAATTCCATTGCCTCATGCACAGAGCATAGTAGGGGCTTACTGCATGATGGCTGGATGGTAAATGGTAGACAATAACCCAGAGGGGCCAATATGCTCAGACAGAAATGATCTCATCATTCATTGATATGAATGTGTTGATTTCATCACATAAAAGTTAGTACAGACAAGAAAAGGTAAATCAAAAACAGAATGCTTAGGCTCAGCTGCAAAATGAAAGGGAGCTACATGTTCTATTATGGGGAGCAAGGTAATTCCTTTCCAAGTTGTAATTAAAGAGATGATTCTAATTTGAAACTAGCTCCCTAATTGGTGTCTGGCTTTTAGAATTCTCACAGGCCTTTAATTTATATACATTTTGTTTAACTTTCTGTAGCTCACTCCCCTACCACCAAACCCCCCAAATTCTTTCTTAAGATAGAGGAAGTGGGTCACATAAAGGATCAAGGAATTATAAGCTACTCTCCAGAACATTATTTCCCTATCCAAAATCTCAAAAAATGAAATTATGAAAAATTTTGAATTAAAAGCACTGATGTATGAAAAAGGTTTTATGCTCAAAGGTTACCTGTCAGATCTTCCGTGACCATCCAAATTAAAATAGAAATCTCTCCCTGCAACCCCGCATCATTCCTGTCTATCAGCTTCCCCTGCTGTACTCTTTCTGACAAAAACAAAGAATCAATTTGTCCATGCAATAAGTATTTCACCTCCTCTACCCCTAAAGTTTAATCTCCGAGAAAGTGGGAACTTTGCTTTCATTATTCAAGGATATATTTCTGGTGCCTAGAACAGCGCCTAGAAGATAATAAGTCCTAAATAAGTAGATACTAAGTGAATGAGTGAATAGGTTCCTTGGTGGCTCAGACAGTAAAGAATCTGCCTGCAATGCAAGAGACCTGAATATAATCCCCAGGTTGGGAAGATCCCCTGGAGAAGGGAATGGCAACTGCAGTCTTCTTGCCTGGAGAATCCCATGGACAGAGGAGCCTGGCAGGCTATAGTCCATGGGGTCACAAGAGTTGGACATGACTGAGAAACTAAGCACAGCACGAGTGAATGAATGAGTCAATCTTACATTTGCAGCAATAATCCTTAGTCAGATTTTCATTTAAAAAAATGCAAGTCTCCCTCTGTGACTTGTATGCCTGCAATGCAAGAGACCTGAATATAATCCCCAGGTTGGGAAGATCCCCTGGAGAAGGGAATGGCAACTGCAGTCTTCTTGCCTGGAGAATCCCATGGACAGAGGAGCCTGGCAGGCTATAGTCCATGGGGTCACAAGAGTTGGACATGACTGAGAAACTAAGCACAGCACGAGTGAATGAATGAGTCAATCTTACATTTGCAGCAATAATCCTTAGTCAGATTTTCATTTAAAAAAATGCAAGTCTCCCTCTGTGACTTGTATTTATTCCTATTATTGATATCTTCAAATACAGTGAAAATAAGAGTTTTCCTTTTTTTGCTTTTTCTCAGGTTTATGAAGGAATAATTGACATACAAAGAACTGCATATATTTAAAGTGTACAACTTGGTAACATTTGACATATGTAAACATCCATGAAATCATTACTGCAATAAAGATAATGAACATATTCATCACCTCTGAAAGCTTACTTATACCCCTTGGTAATACTCTGTCCTCAGGCAATCAATGACCTGATTTTTGTCACTATATATTATTTAAATTTTCTAGAATTCTATATAACTGGAATAATACAGTATGTATTCTTTATGCCTGGTTTGTTTCACTCAGCATTACTATTTTAAGATTTAATATATGTTGTTATGTCCATTTTTTTTTTTTTGCTGAGTAGTATTTCACTGCAAATACAATGGAAACAGTGACAGACTTTATTTTCTTGGGCTCCAAAATCACTGTCGATGGTGACTGCAGCCATGAAATTAAAAGACACTTACTCCTTGGAAGAAAAGTTATAACAAACCTAGACAGCATATTAAAATGCAGAGATACCACTTTGCCAACAAAGGTCCATATAGTCAAAACTGTGGTTTTTCCAGCAGTCATGTATGGATGTGAGAGCTGGACCATAAAGAAGGCTGAGCACTGAAGAACTGATGCTTTTGAACTGTGGTGTTGGAGAAGACTCTTGAGAGTCCCTTGGACTGCAAGGAGATCAAACCAGTAAATCCAAAAGGAAATCAATCCTGAATATTCGTTGGAAGGACTGATGTTGAAAGTGAAGCTCCATTACTTTGGCCACCTGATGTGACGAGCGATTCACTGGAAAAGAAACCTGATGCTGGAAAAGATTGGAAGCAGGACGAGAAGGGGACAACAGAGGATGAGATGGATGGCATTACCGACTCAATGGCCATGAGTTTGAGAAAACTCTGAGAGAGAGTGAAGAACAGGGAAGCCTGGCAAGCTGCAGTCCATGGGGTTGCAGAGAGTCGGACATTACTGAACAACTGAACAACAAATTTCATTGCAAGAATACACCATAATTTGTCCATTTACCAGCTGACGGATATTTGGGCCCTTTACAGCTTTTGGCTATTCCCAAAAATGTTACCATGAAACATCTGTGTGCAAGTCTTTGTGAGAACGTACGCCTTTTTACCCCTTAGTGAAACTTGCTCAGTCATGTCCAACTCTTTGCAATCCATGGACTATACAGTCCATGGAATTCTCCAGGCCAGAATACTGGAGTGGGCACCCTTTCCCTTCTCCAGGGGATCTTCCCGGGATCGAACCCAGGTCCCCCACACTTTAGGAGGATTCTTTGCCAGCGAGCCACAAGGGAAACCCTCTTCCCCTTAAATAGGTTCCTAAGGGTAGAAAGACTGGCTTTTATGGTAGATTTATGTTTAAACTTTTAAAAATTGACCAGTTATTTTCTAAAGTGATCTTACTAATTTACATTCTCAGTAGTGTATGAGATCCAGTTGGTCTACATCCTTACCAACACTTGATATGGTCAGTTTTTTTTTTTTTCATTTTAAAAATTCTAATAGGTGTATAGCAGCATATCATTGGGTTTAGTTAGTATGCTGTTGGCATATTTTCCTGTGCTTATTTGTCATCTTTATATCTTCTTCGGTGCAGTGTTTGCTTGGCTGTTTTGCCCATTTAAAACATTGGTTTCTTTTCTTATTAGTGAGTTTTGAGCAGTTCTTTGTATTTTCTGAATGTTTGTCTTGTGTCAGTTTCTCAGTCATGTCCAATTCTTTGCAACCCTACGGACTGTTTCATGAGGTCTGAATACACTATAGAACAGTCTTTTGGACTCTGTGGGAGAGGGAGAGGGTAGGATGATTTGGGAGAATGACATTGAAACATGTATAATATCATATTTGAAACGAATCACCAGTCCAGGTTCGATGCATGATACTGGATGCTTGGGGCTGGTGCACTGGGACGACCCAGAAGGATGGTACGGGGAGGGAGGAGGGAGGGGGGTTGAGGATGGGGAACACGTGTATACCTGTGGTGGATTCATGTTGATGTATGGCAAAACCAATACAATATTGTAAAGTAATTAACCTCCAATTAAAATAAATAAATTTATATATTTTTAAAAAATGCATTTGCCACTGTTTTCCTCAAGTCTGTGGTTTGCCGTTTTATTCTTTTAACAATACCTTCAAAAAGGTTTCTTTATTGAACAAATTCACTAAATGCAATGCTCTTTGCTAGGATCTAAGAATCCAGATACTTGAAAACAAGGTCCCACCCTTCAGGGTTCTTATAGGCTAGTCTAATGAAGAGTTACCATCAACCAATGCAAGAAAATGGGATTACTACTAGCCATAGTCATATGCTAATCCTGGAGGTGGAGATTATACATCCAGGTAAGGGCCAGCCTTTCAGAGTCAGAGTTATTAAAAAAAAAAATCCCACGGAGACAATAATGATGTAAAGAGTGGCCTAATTTGATTTGTCTGTATAAAAATAGCAACAATGAAACAGTTTTTCTGAATTGCAAATGACATATATTTTAGGGGTATAGTTCCATTTTTCTATTCTATTAGCTATTTACTGAAATGGAGAGAAAGGAATTTCCCTCTCAGTAGCTATAGAGAAATATGGTCAAAACTAATTTACATTGTGATAAAGACTATAATTAATAGGCAACAAAACTTTAAACTAAAAAGTGTGGATGTGCTTATATGAAGAAATAGAAAGAAAGAGAGAGATTGAGAGATACTGTACCCTCCTCTTTAACCGTCCTAGGGAATAGAGTCAACAACTAGGAAGGGTAGGTAGAACATTTCTTTAAGTTGATCAGAGAACATTAGAAATAATGAACCAACATTATCAATGAACATTAGAAATAATGAACCGACATGATCAATGATTAATAATTTCTCAGGCTTGAGAGACACAGCACATCAATGGTGACTACCAGATTCTGTGACAAAATCACTGAAAGAATAACATGGTGCTATTGATAGCTTCCCTGGTGGCTCACAGGTTAAAGCATCTGCCTCCAATGTGGGAGACCTGGGTTCGATTCCTGGGTCGGGAAGATCCCCTGGAGAAGGAAATGGCAATCCACTCCAGTATTCTTGCCTGGAGAATCCCATGGACGGAGAAGCCTAGTAGGTTACAGTCCACGGGGTCGCAGAGTCGGACACGACTGAGCGATTTCACCCTCACCTTCACCTATTGATAGAAATATAAATTTTAGAAACAGTACTTAGTTTTGAGTTGAGGATAAATTTGATTAAATAACTTTGGAAAGACAGCAAGACAACCAACTGGAAATGTCCAGCAGGCAGCATGACAAGTGTTTAGATGGGTAATCAGGACTAGAAGAAACCACTGAAGAGTCCCATCCAACAGGTGACTCTGAGAATAGGTCCATTTTCAAAGCAATGGGAAAATAAAAACAGTGCTGGGTATAAAATGAACACTGGATAAAGGACCTAGAATTGTCATTTCATACAAATATTGAGTTAAAAAACAACTCAATTATTTGTCTCTTACAGTGGGGTGAAAAAAGAAAGCCACTCATTTTTACTATATCTGATGTGGTCAGCAGATATCTAGTTGACTAATGGAGTATTCATAGGTTTTCCAAGATAGACTAGACGATTGTTAGAGAATTCAAACTGGAAAAAGCCTTTCTTGTGTGGAGCCCCATAGTATCGAACTATTATCTTCAATCTTGGATACAGTTCCTGGCAGATTAGGAACTCAAGCTATGTTTGTTAGACGACCAGATGATTCCTCTTGTGTTTCTCAGCCAATTCTGTAAGTCTACTCTCTTCCATGTATAAGCCAGGTGGCTGAGCAGTTACATGAACTTTTAGCTATATATAAAAGCAGTCTATCATTGTAATTGTCTATTGGGTACCTTGCATTCTCACTTTCTGTATTTTCAAAGACAGTCTAATCATGGTATGATATCAAGACACACTTCAAAGAGAAATGAGCAAATATGTCATATGGCTTCCTTCTCAATACAAGTAGCTGGAGTTATTTAATCTGAGTGGAAATATATGGGGAGACTGGACCTTTTGTATAGTGGCTGTGGAGGAGGGTATTTAAGAGCCAATAAAATAAATATAAAAAGATTGTAGAACATCAACTAAGCTATATGTATCATGGATTTTCAGTGAATCAGAATGGTTCTATAATTTTCTCCAGAAAAAAATTATGGGAATTATAGAAAAGGGGGACTTTGAGAATACTGCCTAGTCTAGAAGAGTGAACAAGTTGGGTTTAGAAAAGGCAGAAGAATCAGAGATCAAACTGACGATGTTCATTGGATCAGAGAGAAAGCAAGGGGATTCCAGAAAAACACCTACTTCTGTTTCATGGACTATGCTAAAGCCTTTGAATGTGTGGATCCAACAAACTATGGAAATTCTTCAAGAGATGGGAATACCAGAACATCTTGCCCGTTTCCTGAAAATCTGTAAACAGGTCAAGAAGCAAGAGTTAGAACCAGATGTGGAACAATGGACTGGTTCAAAATTGGGAAAGGAATACCTCAAGACTGCATATTGTTATTGTGTTTATTTAACTTATGTGCAGAGTACATCATGTGAAATTCTGGGCTGAATGAGTTACAAGCTGGAATCAAGATTGCTGGGAGAAATATCAACAACCTCAGATATGCAGATGATGTTACTGTAATGGCAGAAAGCTAAGAGGAACTATAGAGCCTCTTGATGAAAATGAAAGAGAAGAGTGAAAAAAACTGACTTAAAACCAAAAGTTCAAAACACTAAGAATGTTTTTGGCATCCGGTTCCATCACTTCATGGCAAATAGATGGGGAAACAATTGAAACAGAGACAGACTTTTTTTCTTGGGCTCCAAAATCACTGCAAATGGGTAACTGCAGCCATGAAATTAAAATATGTTTGCTCCTTGGAAGAAAAGCCATGGCAAACTCAGACGGCATATTAAAAAGTAAATCACATTGCTGACAAAGGTCCATCTAGTCAATGCTCTGCTTTTCCCAGTAGTCACATATGGATGTGAGAGTTGACTATAAAGAAAGTTGAATGCCAAAGAATGATGCTTTTGAATTATGATGCTGAAGAAGACTCTTGCAAGTCTCTTTGACAGCAAGGAGATCCAACCATTCAAACCTAGAGAAATCAGTCCTGAATAGTCGCCGGAAGGACAGATGCTGAAGTGAAACTCCAGTGCTTTGGCCACTTGATGTGAAGAGCTGACTCAACGGAAAAGGCTCTGATGGTGGGAAGAACTGAAGGCAAAAGAAGAGGGTGGCAGAGGATGCGATGCTTGGATAGCATCACTGACATAATAGACATAAACTTGGGCAAACTCCAGGAGACAGGGAGGGACAGGGAAGACTGCTGTGCTATAGTCCATCTGGTCACAAGGAGTCAGACACAACTTGCAACTGAACACCAACAAAGCAGAAAGAGTAGAGACAGTGTAAAATGTGACGCTCGTGAGTTGGGCCATGAAAGGTCTCCCTCACTGGATTTCTTCCTAGCAGAATCCTACATGTTGTTCTTTTATTCTCTCAGTTTATCAATGGGTTGTGTTCATCATGTATGGATCGCTGTAATGGGGAAAAGTCAGGAACTGAAACTCTGCTGAAGAGTCGTGAATTACGATATGCCCAAGTTCAGATTTCTATAAATAGGAAGAAATTTGACTAATGGAATGCTCAACTTCAGTTAGGAATGGCCACAGATGAACGACCTGTCTTTCTTGGGTAGTTTCTGCTACTCAGAATTATCTCTGTTTTGGAAGGGTTGGCTGCCAAATGATCGTGGCTAATTGTTTTAGCTTTCCATCCACTAATCACTGATATGGCACAGTGATTAAAAGTACACATTAGAGAGTCAAAGAAACCTGTGTTTAAATTCTGGGTTTGTTGCTTACTAGTTTGTATACATGGGGCTTCCCAGGGGGTGCAGGGGTAAAGACTCTGCCTGCCAATGCAGGAGAGGCAACAGATGCAGGTCTGATCCCTGGGTCAGAAGATCCTTTGAAGTAGGAAATGGCAACCTATCCCAGTATTCTTGCCTGGAAAATCCCAAGGTCACAAGAGCCTGGAGGGCTATAGTCCCTGGGGTCACAAAAACTGAGCAGGCACACATGCAGTTTGCATGCTGCTGCTGCTGCTCAGTTGCTCCAGTCGTGGCCGACTCTGTGCGACCCCATAGACGGCAGCCCACCAGGCTCCCCCATCCCTAGGATTCTCCAGGCAAGAACACTGGAGCGGGTTGCCATTTCCTTCTCCAATGCATGAAAGTGAAAAGTGAAAGGGAAGTTGCTCAGTTGTGTCCAACTAGTAGCGACCCCATGGACTGCAGCCTACCAGGCTCCTCTGTCCATGGGATTTTCCAGGCAAGAGTACTGGAGTGGGGTGTTATATTAAGTTACTTAACATTTCTGGTTAAGTAGTGGGTGTTGAATATTCTCATCTGAAGTAAGGATATGATATTTAGGTTGTTTTAAGTTTTAAATGGTTAAATAATTAAATGAGGTAATATATCTAAAGTGCCTAGATCAATAGCTAGAATTTTTTTTTAAATAAATTGTTGTTGGGTTCCTGGCCTTCCAAAATCCCTAACCTTCTTTTTACCTGGGGAGTTCATATTCTCCCATCTTCACTCTAAGGGATGCTCATGGGGATCATTATCAATATAAACACTCATGGTTCACAATAGCAAGACACTTTCGGTATTATAGAAACTATCACTTGAGGAAAAGTCTTAAATTTGTTTTTGGTTACCCTGGAATAGAGCAGAGGTTTAGAGGAGAGGAATCAGTGAATAAAACAGTGAGCCTTACACAAGGACTGAGGTAATTAAAGAAGTTAAGTTTATCCACTGCTGCTGCTGCTAAGTTGCTTCAGTTGTGTCCAACTCCGTGCGACCCCATAGACTGCAGCCCACCAGGCTCCCCCATCCCTGGGATTCTCCAGGCAAGAACACTGGAGTGGGTTGCCATCTCTTTCTCCAATGCATGAAAGTGAAGAGTGAAAGTGAAGTCGCTCAGTCGTGTCCAACTCTTTGTGACCCCATGGACTGCAGCCCACCAGGCTCCTCTGTCCATGGGATTTTCCAGGCAAGAGTAATGGAGTGGGTTGCCATTGCCTTCTCCAAGTTTATCTATTAGGTACAGGCAAAAGCAGTTGCAAAACTGCAGAATTCCCCATCCTTCAAACCTACTTTCTCTTGCAGGGTCTGACCTTCCCCCACTAACCTTATTATAGAGAAGCAATCAGAGAAGTAAAGACTATATGTGGAAAAATACATGGATATTTGAAACTTCCTCAACAAGGCAAAGCCCAGAGGAAGCTGAGCTTAGTTGCTCCTCAAGTCTTGAGAAAGATATGAATGTAAGATCGATTAAAAAATGGCAAGCATTTCTTTCCAATACTTCTCAGAGAGTAGGAATTCCCATTTTACTGGCCCTGTCAGGACATGGAGAATTTGAAAGGATAACTGATACTTGTGTGTTTCAAATGGGGATGACTTAGGGGAAGGAAGAGACCCTGTCATCTTTTGGTTCTGTGTCTTGTTTGTATTTGGTAAGGATATAGCCATGGCCATTTATTTAGTACTGACTATGACTACTTTCATACCACAGTTGAGCTGAGTAATTGTGACAGAGAACATATGCCCCACAAAACCAGAAAAATTACCTGTTCCTTTATGGAAAAAGTAAAGACCCCTCATCTGAATCAATTACCCAGGCAGAACAAGGGTAGCCTGTTCCTTCCTGTTTGTCAAATACCATGAAAATCCCCAATGGCAATGGTCAGTCATAGTTCCCAGTTCAATGCTGCAGTTGCTATGCCCCACTGCGGAAATATTTCTCTCTCGGGATGCTAAATCCTCCAAACAGCAAAGCTCAGAGTTTGAGGACTGGGAGGAAAATTTTTGCGAGTGAGTAATAAGGTATAATAATGGGAGGTGTAATGTTCACATCCAACCCTGGGTTTCCAGAGCCAAGTGTTCTAACTCTGAGGGTAACAGCACCTCAGCTCAGGTACTGGTTCAGAGTATACGCCATGTCCCAACCTTGCAAGGTGTTGATTGCCAACTGATGCTGTACTGAATCTTTGATAAATTTTATTTCATATGTGTAATGAGGCACACAGTAAGACTCATGAGCTCCATGATGATTAGTGACTACAGGCTCACTTCTTTTGCTGAAAAAATGAGTTTCTTAATCAAGATATTTGTGGAGAAGAAAACTCTAACAGAGAAGAAGTTTAAATGTAATTTTTAGCCTAAGTATGGTGGGTAGGGGAGGCGAACCCAAATTTAGAAATATGATAAAGACAAAGCACTTTTTCTTCCATGATTACTGTGGTCTTAATGGAAGTGTTGCCTCAAAATTCATATGGTGAAATTCTGATTCTCAAGGTGATGGCATCAGGAGGTGGGGCTCTGGGGAGGTGGTTATCCCTCTTATAAGAGACCTCATGGGGCCCCCTAACCCTTCCACTATATGTGCGAGGACACAGCAAGAAGTCTATGACCCGGCAGGAGGGCCCTCTCTTGAACATGAATTAACCTCAGACCTGTAGCTTCCGGAACTGTGAGAAATAAATTTCTGTTGTGTATAAGCTACCTAGTCTGGGGAGATATATATATATATAGTTTCTTTGTTTGTTTGTTTTTTAGAGCAGTGCAAACAGACTAACACAATGATGGCAGGGTTGAAATATCATTTCACCGAATTACTAGCTGGTTCTCCAGGGACTCAGTTTTGGTTGTTTTTAGAATATGGTATACCCAGGAGTGGGGGTAATCTGACTATGCTTGGTGAGAGCAGTCTATGTTGTTGACCTTGCATATAATATATTCCCGCCATCACGGCACTTTTAGGAATCCACTGATCAAACATTAAGGGGATTGGGAATGGCTGACTTGATGAACATGGGGTATATCATTTTGTTCATGTTATTACCGAAAGCTTCTTTCACAAAGGGGACCTTTAGTGAACACGTATGATGCAATTATTCTCTCATTCTGCGCCCATTCTGAGAGGACCACCATGTGATCCTTTCCAAAACATCTTTGTCACTAATCTGCTAAAATTTCTTGCTTTCGACTAAATGGACAAATCATGCCTAAAGATCAGTATAGGCTCTTGCCTTTGACCATGTATCCTTCAAGGCAAACAACAAAAGTATCAGTGGTCCTCCCGTGGCATATAACTATGCAGACCCTAACCTACATGCACAAATTTCAGTTATCTTAGTTTAACAACAATCTCCCAATTCAGTTCAGTTCAATCGCTCAGTTGTGTCCAACTCTTTGCGACCGCATGAATGGCAGCACGCCAGGCCTCCCTGTCCATTACCATCTCTTGGAGTTCACTCAGACTCACGTTCATTGAGTCTGTGATGCCATCCAGCCATCTCATCCTCTGTCGTCCCCTTTTCCTCCTGCCCCCAATCCTTCCCAGCATCAGAGTCTTTTCCAATGAGTCAACTCTTCGCATGAGGTGGCCAA
>SJXQ01002459.1:256295-315981 GCA_006408695.1 Aepyceros melampus | reverse complement strand
CAAGACAGCAAAAGAGACACAGATGTATAGAACAGCCTTTTGGACTCTGTGGGAGAGGGAGAGGGTGGGATGATTTGGGAGAGTTGCAGTGTAACATGTATGATATCCTAAGTGTAAAGAATCGCTGGTCTAGGTTCGATGCGGGATGCAGGATGCTTGGGACTGATGCACAGGGATAATCCAGAGAGATGATGTGGGGTGGGAGGGGGGAGTTGGGGGTCGGGATTGGGAGTTCATGTACACTCGTGGCTGATTCATGTCGATGTATAGCAAAACGAATACAGTATTGTAAAGCAAAACAAACTAAAAATAAAAACTAATTTAAAAAATTAAACAAAAAGAATTAAAGTACTCTTAAGAAAGGACTTGGTTCAATTTTATGCAAGTTAGTTTTAGGAAACTATGATTTGCCAATCCTGACCCTAGAAAAAATTAAAAATCTAAGTGAATCAATGTCCCCTAGAAGATGCACCCAAAAAAAAAGTACCAAGCATACTGTGTTTTATAGAATAATGCTGTCAAAACTTTAAAAAGCAGGTAATTCCAATGTTAAAATATTCGAAAGAATGGGAAAAGTAGGAAATTTTGCAAGCAAAATTAAAGAGCTGAACACTCAATTTCAAAATATTTTTCAAGCAAATACTGCATTGAAAAGTTACAAATCAATATCCTTTATAGATTTTTTTCAAATATTCTAACTAAAATATCTATAAAAAGCTGGTGGAAATATTTTAAAATAGTGTCAATGACTGAGTGAGGTTTACTGAAGGAAAGTGAACTTTGTTCAATATTACAAAATTCCTTGACTTTCTCATCTTAATAAGTTTCAGTTCAGTTCAGTTACTCAGTCGTGTCTGACTCTTTGCGACCCCATGAATCACAGCATGCCAGGCCTCCCTGTCCATCACCATCTCCCAGAGTTCACTCAGATTCATGTCCATTGAGTCGGTGATGCCATCCAGCCATCTCATCCTCTGTCGTCCCCTTCTCCTCCTGCCCCCAATCCCTCCCAGCATCAGAGTCTTTTTCAATGAGTCAACTCTTCGCATGAGGTGGCCAAAGTATTGGAGTTTCAGCTTTAGCATCATTCCTTCCAAAGAAATCCCAGGGCTGATCTCCTTCAGAATGGACTGGTTGGATCTCCTTGCAGTCCAAGGGACTCTCAAGAGTCTTCTCCAACACCACAGTTCACAAGCATCAATTCTTCAGTGCTCAGCTTTCTTCACAGTCCAACTCTCACATCCATACATGACCACAGGAAAAACCATAGCCTTGACTAGACGGACCTTTGTTGGCAAAGTAGTATCTCTGCTTTTGAATATGCTATCTAGGTTGGTCACAACTTTCCTTCCAAGGAGTAAGCGTCTTTTAATTTCATGGCTGCATCACCGTTTAAGGAGAGTCAAATCATGCATTCATAGATAAACAAGACTGACAGAACAGTCAGAACTAGAACTGACAACCAACACCTTACCCCAACATGAGCTAGCAGTAAGACAAAAAGTTTACCCTGAAGATGGTGAAATTACATGGACAGAGATCTCCTCTAAGGCATAGACACAAACGATGGTTGAAACCTAGGAGAACAACTCACCTGCAGGTCCCACAAGACAAAAGAAGCCCATAGCCAGGGGAATGTGAAGCCTATCATGTGTTGAGGATTCTGCTAGCAACAGTAAAATACAAACTCAGTCCAATTACTGACAGCATTGAAATAAAACACCTCTATATACACACATAAATGACCTGATAGGAGCGACATGACCGTTTCTGGACATGAACGCTATTTACCTCTATATTGGAAGAAAAGCTATGACCAATCTAGATAGCATATTGAAAAGCAGAGACATTACTTTGCTGACTAAGGTCCATCTGGTCAAGGCTATGGTTTTTCCTGTGGTCATGTATGGATGTGAGAGTTGGACTGTGAAGAAAGCTGAGCACCAAAGAATTGATGCTTTTGAACTGTGGTGTTGGAAAAGACTCTTGAGAGTCCCTTGGACTGCAAGGAGATCCAACCAGTCCATTCTTAAGGAGATCAGCCCTGGGATTTCTTTGGAAGGAATGATGCTAAAGCTGAAACTCCAACACTTTGGCCACCTCATGCGAAGAGCTGACTCTTTGGAAAAGACTCTGATGCTGGGAGGGATTGGGGGCAGGAGGAGAAGGGGACGACAGAGGATGAGATGGCTGGATGGCATCACCGACTCAATGGACGGGAATCTGAGTGAACTCTGGGAGATGGTGATGGACAGGGAGGCCTGGCGTGCTGCGATTCATGGGGTCACAAAGAGTTGGACACAACTGAGCGACTGAACTTACTGTTCTCATGCAACGTCTGGCATTCAATAAATAACTATGAAGACAAATAACAAGGAAATAACGACTCACTGTCAAGAGATAGAGCAGTACACATCCAAAAGTTGGTTTGAATGTTGAGTCCAATGACAGTGACACCTGTTACACACTGAGAGGGCTTGAAAAAGTCTATTATGCATATATTAAAACTCTATTAAGGAGGTCATGCAGGACTCCCAAAGCAATCTGAATTGGTTCAGGAAAGTGAAGGAAAAGAGACCTGCACAGATTCTATGATGTTTAGGGGATGGGATTGAGGTGGGAATTGCTATAAAGAGACCAAGACTTGTATAGTTTGAAATTCCCACCAGTGCCAAAAATTTCAAAATTTTCTCATCAACACACCCAGGGTGGGGCATAAAGAGAAACAGAAGTGGTAGGCTTGAAAGTTGTCAAGTCAGACATTGAAAATGGAATTGTGCACAATAACATCCAGGATGGGAAGAAGAAAGTTGAAGTAAATCATTGTAGGAGTCTTAAATTACACCTGAGGTGATAAATTATTATTTGAAGATAGACTGTTGTACTTTAAATATGTGTAATGTATATCCTAGAACAACATTTCTCTACTTAGATACTGCTGACTTGGGGGCCCAGATGATTCTTTGCTGTGAAGGGCTGCCCTGTGTATTGTGGGATGTTAAGCTGCATTCTGCCCACTAAATGCCATAAGAACCCTCACAGTTGTGATGATTAAAAATGTGTTTAAACACTGTCAAATGTTCTGTAGAAGGCAGAATTTCCCCCGTTGAGAACCACTTCTCTAAAGCAATCACTAATTTTCTTTTTCTAAAAATGAGCCATAACTAATAAGCTAATAACAGAGATAAAATGGAATCAAACTCAACTAATGAAAAGGAAGGCAAAAAAAAAGGAAAATGAAACAAAAACTGTGGGCAACAAATAGAAATTTGCAAGGTTTTACATTTAAACTGAGTCATAGCAGCAAATAAATATCAATGTTCTAATCATTTCAATTAAGAGACAATGATGCCTTATTGGCTAAAAACACAAAACTCAACTATGTGTTATTTACAAGAAACCTTTTTAAAATATAAACACTTAGGTTAAAAGCAAAAGGATGGAAGTCATAGTACATGAAATTACTACTTTAAACAGTTTTTTAATAGCTAGAATGGCTTTATTAATATAAGAGACAAAGTAGACTTCAGAACAAGTACTATCATTAGGGATAAAGAGACATTACATGGTATTAAAGATTATACTATTTGATAATAAGAGAATACTGCAAAAAAAACACAACAAAAAATGATAGTACTAAGAGGAGAATTAGACAAATCCACAGCTATATTTGGAGAAATCAATACTCCTCTCTCATAAGTATGCAGAAGGAAAATCAGTAAGGAAATATGAAACCTGAACTACTGACTTGACCTAGGTGATATATATAGAGAATATTTTACTTAAACAACAGAATACTCATTCTTTTTAAAGAATACATCAGTCACCAAAACACATCACACTCTAGGCTATAAACATACATCGAAATTTAGAAAATAACTGAAATAGACTGTCTTCATAGATTAGGACAATCAATATTGCTATGAAATTAATTCTCCCCAAATTGAACTGTGTATATATACAATGAAATACTAATAAAATACATGATTTATAGGTATTTTTAATGTATTTTGAAATTTGTTTGGTAATATAAGTAACTTGGAATAGCCATGACAACTTTAAAATAGCATAACTATAAGAAGGCATAAAGCAGGAAGACTTACACGACCTGAGTTCAAAACTGAATTGACAAGAGTCAAAACAAGGTGTTGCTACAAAGATAGCCTAAAAATAGATAAATGGAATAAAAGAGGGGGTTTTGAAATGCCTACATTGGTCAACTGAATTTAGGTAAAGGTGCAAGGCAAGTCAGTAGAAAAATAACAGTCTTTCCAACAAAGGTTCTGGAAGAATCAGATATTCCTATGCAAGCAAGCAAAGAAACAAACCTTCAATTCATACATTGTATTTACAAAAATTAAATCAAATGGATATAGACCAAGATAAAAATGTAAAATCATTTTTGAAAAGCTGTGGAAGGTGAAGTCGCTCAGTCGTGTCCGACTTTTTTGCGACCCCATGGACTGTAGCCCACCAGGCTCCTCAGTCCATGGAATTTTCCAGGCAAGAGTACTGGAGTGGGTTGCCATTTCCTTCTCCAGAGGATCTTCCCAACCCAGGAATCGAACCTGGATCTCCCACACTGCAGGCAGATGCTTTAACCTCTGAGCCACCAGGGAAGCCCCCAAAACTATAAAAAGTCTAAAGAAAAAATGTAGAATACTGAATTAGGCAAAGATTTGTTATATATGACACCAAATGCATCATCCACAATGTAAAAAAAATTGATTAAGTGGACTTAATCTCCCGCACTGCAGGCAGATGCTTTAACCTCTGAGCCACCAGGGAAGCCCCCAAAACTATAAAAAGTCTAAAGAAAAAATGTAGAATACTGAATTAGGCAAAGATTTGTTATATATGACACCAAATGCATCATCCACAATGTAAAAAAAATTGATTAAGTGGACTTCATTAAAATCAAGAATTTATAAAATTAGTTCAGAACAGTATGTAAACAAGCAACTACAACAAGCAAAAACAACAAGCCCTGAACAAAGAAGAAAATCTGATTTTGAGAGTTGCTATATTCTATTATTCAAAAATGTCCAGTTTTCAATAAAAATTTATGAAACATGGAAAGAAACAAGTAAGTATGGTTCATATCCAGGGGAAAAAACAGACAATAGAAATTGCTGTGGAGGTCCAGAAATTGAATTTAGCAGATATAAATCTTAAAACAGCCATTTAAAAAACTTTCAAAGAACTAAAAAAAACAATCTTGTCAAAGGATGGAAGGAAAAAAATAAGCATTATATTTTACCAAATAGAGAATATTAATAAAGAGATAGAAATTATTTAGAAAGAACCAAATAACAATTTTGGAGTTGAAAAATACAACAGTTGAAAGTAAAATTCAGTGGAAACACTCAACAGATTTATGCCAGCAGAAGAATTAGTGAACTTGAAGGTAAATCAACTGAAGTTATCCAATCTGAGGAAATGGGGCAGAGGAAGAATCAAGAAAAACCACACAGTCTTAGAGGCCTTTGGGACATCATCAAGACTAACATGAATAATGGGATATTAATAAAGAAATAGAAATTATTTAGAAAGACCCAAATAACAATTTTGGAGTTGAAAAATACAACAGTTGAAAGTAAAATTCAATGGAAACACTCAACAGATTTATGCCAGCAGAAGAATTAGTGAACTTGAAGGTAAATCAACTGAAGTTATCCAATCTGAGGAAATGGGGCAGAGGAAGAATCAAGAAAAACCACACAGTCTTAGAGGCCTTTGGGACATCATCAAGACTAACATGAATAATGGGAACTGCAAAAGAAGGAAGAAAGAAGAAAGGAACAGAAGACAATTAAAGAAATATGATTAAAAACTCCCCAAACTGGATGAAAATCATTAATCTACACATCTAGGAAGTTCAACGAACTTTTACTTGGATAAATTCAAAAAGAACCACACCTAGACATATCATTATCATATTGTTGACAGTAAAAAGGAAGGAAGAACTCTTGAAAGCAGCAAGAAAGAAGTGACTCATTGCTTACAAGGAAGACTTAATAAGATTCACAGTCAATTTCTCATCAGAAATCATGGTGGCCAGAAGGCAGTGGAATAGTATATTCAAGATGATGAAAGAAAAAACAAACGAAAAACCTGTCAACCATGAACCTACAGCCAGAAAAATCATTCCTCAGAAAAGAGGGAGAAATTAAGAGATTCCCAGATAATCTAGAATTTTTTGCTAGATCTTTCATCAAGAGATATTAAATGAAATCTCTCAGGGTTAAATGAAAGAATCCTAGATGTAATTCAGATTCACATGCAGAAACAAAAGACAATATAAATGTATTAGTTTGTAACTCCTATCTAATTGAAAAGACAACTGCATAGAGCAATAATTATAAATCTGTGTTTATAGGCATACAATATAGAGATTGCGTAAGTTGTAAAATAACAGCATTAGGAGGAGCTAGGAATGGAGCCATGCAGGAGCCAAGTTTTTGAAACTGTATTAGTCTGTTAGGCTGCCATAACAGATTATCACAGACTAGGTTAGGTGTCTTAAACAACAGAAATGTATTTTCTTATAGTTCTAAAGGCTAAAATTCCAAGATCAAGGTGGTGTCAGAATTGGTCTCTGGTGGAGCTCCTCTTCCTGCCATGTAGACAGCTAGCCTCTCACTGAGCCATCACATGTCCTTTACTCTGTGCACACAAGGAGAGAGCCCTCTGCTGTCTCTTCCTCTAAGGATACCAGTCCTATCAAATTGGGAAACCACTCTTATGACCTTATTTAACCTTGATTACCTCCTTAGAGGCCATTTTCCATGTACAGTTATATTGCAGGTTAGGCCTTCAAAATATTAATTTGAGAGAGATATAATTCATTCAATCCATAACATATACTATTGAAATTAAATTGTAGATTTGAACTAGACTGTTTAAATGAGAATGTTAATCCCTAGGGCAACTTCTAAGAAAATAACTCAAAATAGTAAAAAAGACAAAGGAGTGCATTCTAGGAAATATTTTTTAACATAAAAGATGGAGGAAGGAGGAAGAATGAAATGTATTAGACAAGGGAAAACAATACAAAACAGACATAAATCCTGCCTAGTCAATAATTTGATTAAATATAACTAGATTAAACTCTTCAATTAAAAAGCATAGCTTGGCAGAATGTATTTTAAAATGATCAAACTAAGCCTGGAATTTGCTGAGCTTATGGTCCAGAGGCAGTTGTTCTTTCCCAAGCATGTTCTACTTTCCATTTTTGATCTTGCCAGTCTTTCAGTTACACATTGAAAACTGTATAATCCTCTAGCTGCCTTTTGCCATGAACTGGAAGAAAGATCAGAACTCTATCTAGCATCCACTCAAAGAAATTCTCTTGTTCCAAGTCCCTGTTACAATGAGTTCTCATTGAGTTGTATCCCCCCTTATCTATCTTGCCATGTATGTATGTATGTATATAGTATATATTGAAAGACACAATCAAACTGCATTGTTTAATCTCCTAAGCTCACCTCAAAAAAAAAAAAAAAAAGATCAAACTATATGCTATCCACAAAAGACACAGTTTAGATTCAGAGATACAAATTGGATGGGAATAAAAGGTTGGAAAATACATATTCCATGCAGAGAGTAACCAAAAGAGTTTGAGTGACTACATTAATATCAGGGAAAAAGTTTAAGACAAAAACTGTTACTAAAGACAAAGAAGGATATTTTTCAATAATAAAAATGTCCATCCATCAAGAAAATATAAACATATAAACCCCTAACAGTAGGGCAAAAACTAGCATAATTTAGGGAGAAAAGGACAATTCAATGATAATAATTGGCAACTTCAATGCCTCATTTTAAATGATGATTAGAAAACTAGACAGAGAATTAGCAAAGAAAGAGATGACTGGAACAGCACTATAAACCAACTAGACCTAACAGATGTGGACAGAACACTCCACTTAAAAATAGCAGAACATGCAGACACAGAGGGACTTGGGAAAGGGGGAAGGAGAATGGAGCGAGTAGCAGGGAAACATATACACGGCCATATATCAAATAGCCAGTGGAAACTGTCTGTATGACTCAAGGAACTCAAACCAGAGCTCTGTGACAACATAAAAGAGTGGGATAGGGTGGGAGGTAGGAAGGAGGTTCAAGAGGGAGAGGACATGTATATACTCATGGCTGATTGATGTTGATGTATGGCAGAAACCAACACTATATTTTAAAGCAATTATCCTTCAATTTAAAAAATTGTATAAATAGCAGAACAAATATTCTTCTCTAAGCACATGAAACATTCTCTAGGATAACCAGATGTTAAACAATAAAACGAGTCTCAAAAAAATATTAAAAAGGAGTGCAATCATTCTCTTACCATTAGAGAAAGAAATTAGAAATTAGCAACAAACTCATATATTCACACATATGTGACACAATTAAATGACATACATCTAAAGGACCAACATGTCAAAGAAGATATCACAAATGAAGTTAGAAAATACTCTGAAATAAATAAAGATGAAAGCACAACCATACAAAACTTCTGGGGTGCAGTTAAAGCTATTCTTAAAGGAAAATCTACTCCTGTAAAAGTCTACATTACAAAAGATGAAAGATCTCAAATCAATAACCTAAACTTCCACTTTAGAAAAAGAAGAGCAAATTTTGCCATGTTTTGAGAGACAAGACCCATATGCCAAGGATCAGAGAGTAGACTTTAGGACCTGAAGGTGGTTCTGATCTATAGCTAACAAGAAAATGGGTATCTCAGTCATATGACTACAAGGAAATTCACATTTCCAATCACTAAAGAGTTTGGAAAGGGGCTATAAATGAGCCTTAGATGAGTTTGTAGTCCCTGTCAACACTCCGCTTATAGCTTTCTGAGACCCTGAGCAGAGAACCCAGCTAGACTATGCCCAAATTTCTGACCCACAGACACTGTGAAGTAACAAATGTATTTTTAAGTTAAAAAAAGTAAATACAAAGAAAGCAAAAAGAAGAAAGTAATAAAATTAGTACAGAAATCAATGAAACAGAATATAGAAACACAGTAGAAAAAATTAATGAAACCCCAAAGTTAGTTCTTTGAAAAGACCAAGAAAATTAGATAGACCAACCAAGGGAAAAAGTGAGAAAACTGAGATAATTAAAATTGGTGAAGACATTGATACTAATATTTTAGAAGTAAAAAGGACTGAAAGAGAAGAATATGAATAATTAACATAGATAAAACATAAGTTGTCATTGTTTAGTCTCTAAGTCATATTCAACTTTTTTTAGAACCTCATGGACTGCAGCCCACCAGGCTCCTCTGGCCATGGGATTTCCCAGGCAAGAATACTGGAGTCGACTACCATTTCCTTCTCTAGGGGATCTTCCTGACCCAGGGATAGAACCAGCATCTCCTGCTTGGCAGGCAGATTCTTTACCACTGAGCCATCTGGGAAGCCCCAAACCCAAGTAGCCTACATGAAACAGAAAAAAATTTTAGAAATACACAAACTACCAATACTAACATAAGAAGTAAAAATCTAATCTATAGATGGATATATAACATGGAAGAGAATGAATTAGTAATAAAAAAAAATTTTCCCCCAAAGAAAAGTCCAGGGCTAGATGTCTTTACAGGGAATTCTACCAAATATTTAATGAAAAATTAACATCAATATTTCTTAAATTCTTCCAAAAAATAGAAGGGAACACTTTCCAATTCATTCTATGTATTGAATATTATTCATGCACCAAAAGCAGAAAAAGATATTGTGAGAAAAAATATGTAAACCAATATCCCTTATAAATATAGAGACAGTTTTAGTGAAGTTGCAGAATATAAGATCAATATACAAAAATTAGTTGTATTTTTATACCTTTATAGTGAACATCCCCAAAATTAAATTAAGAAAATAATTAAGTTACAACAGCATAAAAATAAAATACTTAGGAATAAATTTAGCACAAGTAGCTTGATAATTGCACACTAAAAATCCACAAAACTTTGTTGAAAGATATTAAAGAACACCTAAATATATATACACCCGTGGCTAATTCATGTTGATGTATGGCAGAAACCAACACAATATTGTAAAGCAGTTATCCTCTAATTAAAAAAAAAAAAAAACCTAAATAAATAGATGCCTCATGTTTCATGGATTGGAATATATTATTTACAGTAATGCTCTCCAAATTGATCTACAGATTTGAGGCAAACTATCAAAATTTCAATGTCTTTTAATGTAAAAATACACATGAAAATGTGAAGAAACCAGAATATCCAAAACACTTAGAGAAAAAAGACATAGGAAGAGTCACATTGCCTGATTTCAAAACTCACTAAAGCACAGCTATACCAATTTTATGCCAATATAGAACTGGCATAAAAATAGACATAAAGATCAATAAACTACAAATGAGAAGTAAACCTATATCCCCGTGGTCAGTTGATTTATGACTAGAGTGCTAAACAACTGAGAAAAAGCGTAGACTTTCTAACAAATGGTGCTGGAACAACTGGATATCCACATGAGAAAGACTTAAACTGGACACCTACCTTACACCATTGACAAAAATTAATCCAAATCATCAGACCTACATGTAAAATTAAAACGATAAAACCGTTTGAAGAACACATAAAAGTAAATCTCTGTGACCCTGGATTAGGTAAAGGTGGTGCTAGTGGTAAAGAACCTGCCTGTCAATGCAGAAGATGTTAAGAGACATGGGTTTGAGCCCTGGGTCAGGAAGACCCCCTGGAAGGTGCATGGCAACCAACTCGAGTACTCTTGCCTAGAGAATCCCATGGACAGAGGAGCCTGGCAGGCTACAGTCCATAGGGTGGCAAAGAGCCAGACACAACTGACACTGCTGAGCATGCACACACAATGGTTTGTTAAACATGTCACTTGAAGTACATAACCAAAGAGGAAACAGATAAACCAGACTTCAATAAAACTAAAAATTTTTGTGAGTCAAAGGACACTATCCACAAATTGAAAGGATAATGCACAGAACGGGCATTATCTCTATTTGCAAAGCAGAAATAGAGACACAGACGTAGAGAAAAACACATGGATACCAAGTAAGAAGTGGTGTGGGATGAATTGGGAGATTGGGATTGACATACATACACGGTTGATACTATGTATAAAATAGATAATTAATCAGAACATATAGCACAGCACAGGGAGCTCTACTCAGGCTCTGTGGTGACCTAGATGGGAAGGGAATCCATAAAAGAGGAGATCGATGTATATGTGTGGCTAATTCAAGCAAACACTGTAAACCAACTATAGTCTAATAAAACCACTTGTAAAAGAATGAAATTAGATCACTTTCTAACACCATACACAAAAATAAACTCAAAATGGATTAAAGATCTAAACGTAAGACAAGAAACTATAAAACTCTTAGAGGAGAACATAGGCAAAACACCTCTCTGACATAAATCACAGCAGGATCCTCTATGATCCACCTCCCAGAATACTGGAAATAAAAGCAAAAATAAACAAATGGGATCTAATTAAAATTAAAAGCTTCTGCACAACAAAGGAAACTATAAGCAAGGTGAAAAGACAGCCTTCAGAATGGGAGAAAATAATAGCAATGAAGCAACTGACAAACAACTAATCTCAAAAATATACAAGCAGCTTATGCAGCTCAACTCCAGAAAAATAAATGACCCAATCAAAAAATGGGCCAAAGAACTAAATAGACACTTCTCCAAAGAAGACATACGAATGGCTAACAAACACATGAAAAGATGCTCAACATCACTCATTATCAGAGAAATGCAAATCAAAACCACAATGAGGTACCATTTCACACCAGTCAGAATGGCTGCGATCCAAAAGTCAACAAGCAATAAATGCTGGAGAGGGTGTGGAGAAAAGGGAACCCTCTTACACTGTTGGTGGGAATGCAAATTAGTACAGCCACTATGGAGAACAGTGTGGAGATTCCTTAAAAAATTGCAAATAGAACTGCCTTATGATCCAGCGATCCCACTGCTGGGCATACACACCGAGGAAACCAGAATTGAAAGAGACACGTGTACCCCAATGTTCATTGTGGCACTGTTTATAATAGCCAGGACATGGAAGCAACCTAGATGTCCATCAGCAGATGAATGGATAAGAAAGCTGTGGTACATATACACAGTGGAGTATTACTCAGCTATTAAAAAGAATACATTTGAATCTGTTCTAATGAGGTGGATGACGCTGGAGCCGATTATACAGAGTGAAGTAAGCCAGAAAGAAAACACCAATACAGTATACTTACACATATATATGGAATTTAGAATGATGGTAATGATAAACCTGTACGCAAGACAGCAAAAGAGACACAGATGTATAGAACGGCCTTTTGGACTCTGTGGGAGAGGGAGAGGGTGGGATGAGTTGGCAGAGTGGCAGTGTAACATGTATGATATCATAAGTGAAACGAATCGCCAGTCTAGGTTTGATGCAGGATGCAGGATGCTTGGGACTGATGCACGGGGATAATCCAGAGAGAAGGTGTGGGGCAGGAGCGGGGAGGTGGGGGTCGGGATTGGGAGTTCATGTACACTCGTGGCTGATTCATGTCAATGTATAGCAAAACGAATACAGTATTGTAAAGCAAAAAAACATTAAAAAAAATTTTTTTTAATAAATAAAATAAAAAGGAAAATACATGTGGCAAGGATGTGGACAAACTGGATCCCTGTACATTGCTGGTGGGAATATAAAACAGTGCTGCTGCTGTGGAAAAACTTTTGTTGGAGTTTCTCAAAAAGTTAAACATAAAGTAAACATAAAGTAACCATGTGATTGTATAGAGCTTCTCCATCTTTGGCTGCAAAGAATATAATCAATCTGATTTCAGTGTTGACCATCTGGTGATGTCCATGTGTAAGGGAGTGCAGATGACACCACCTTTATGGCAGAAAGTGAAGAGGAACTAAAAAGCCTCTTGATGAAAGTGAAAGTGGAGAGTGAAAAAGTTGGCTTAAAGCTCAACATTCAGAAAACGAAGATCATGGCATCTGGTCCCATCACTTCATGGGAAATAGATGGGGTAACAGTGGAAACAGTGGCTGACTTTATCTTTTTGGGCTCCAAAATCGCTGCAGATGGTGATTGCAGCCATGAAATTAAAAGACGCTTACTCCTTGGAAGGAAAGTTATGACCAACCTAGACAGCATATTGAAAAGCAGAGACATTGCTTTGCCAACAAATGTCCGTCTAATCAAGGCTATGGTTTTTCCAGTGGTCATGGATGGATGTGAGAGTTGGACTGTGAAGAAGGCTGAGCACCGAAGAATTGATGCTTTTGAACTGTGGTGTTGGAGAGGACTCTTGAGAGTCCCTTGGACTGCAAGGAGATCCAACCAGTCCATTCTGAAGGAGATCAGCCCTAGGATTTCTTTGGAAGGAATGATGCTAAAGCTGAAACTCCAGTACTTTGGCCACTTCATGTGAAGAGTTGACTCATTGGAAAAGACTCTGATGCTAGGAGGGATTGGGGGCAGGAGGAGAAGGGGATGACAGAGGATGAGATGGCTGGATGGCATCACTGACTCGATGGATGCGAGTCTGAGTGAACTCCGGGAGTTGGTGATGGACAGGGAGGCCTGGTGTGCTGCAATTCATGGGGTTGCAAAGACTGGACACAATTGAGCGACTGAACTGAACCATGTGATATAACAATTCCACTCACGGATACATACCCATGACAACTGAAAACATATGTTCACACAAGAATTTGTACACACATCTCAAGATGTGGAAATAAGTCAAAGGTCCACCAACAGACAAATGGATAATTAGAATTATGGTTCATTTGTACTTGCATGCTACTCAGCAACATAGAGGAATGAACTATTATTCCATGGAACAACACAGACTTATCTCAAAATAATTATGCCAATGAAAGAAGCCACCCTAGAAGAGAAAAGAGTATATACTGCATGATTCCATTTATATAAAATTCTAGAAAATGCAACCTAATCTCTAGGGACAGAGATCATGTCCTTGGTTGCCTGGGGATGAGGGTTAGAGTTGGGAAGTGTGGGAGAGAAGAATTATAATGAGTCAAGAAGAAACGTTTAGGGGTAATAGATATATTCATTATCCTGATTTTGGTGATGGTTATATACATCTGTCAAAACTTATCAGTTTGTGTACTTTTAATACATGCAGTCTCCTGTTTTTTAATTATAGTTCATTAAGCTGTTCAAATAATTAGAAGACAAAGGTTCCAATTAAAAGATGGGCAAAATATTTGAATAGATATTTCACTAAAGAATAGATACGGATGGCAAATAAGCACATGAAATGATGTTTAACATTATTAATCAAGGAAATGCAAACTAAAGTCACAATGAGATACTGCTAGACACCTACAAAATGACTCCCCCCCACCCCCAAAGAAAGATAAAACAAGGGGTTAGAAGGAGTACATATTGACTGTAATTTTCATACATTGTTGGTGTGAATGCAAAATTATATAACCATTTGGGAAAATGGTTTGGAAATCTCTGTTAAACACACACTTACCGTACAACTCATGTTCTTCACTTTTAAGTATTTACCTTAAATAAATGAAAGCATAAGTACACACAAAGATATGTAGGTTATTTATAACAAGCTGAAATCTAGAAACATTCCAAATGTTTGTCAACTGGTAATGGATAAACAAAATGTGGTACATCCATACAGTAGACTCCTCAATTAAAAAAAAAAAAGAAAAAACTATTCATAAATACAGTAATATGACCATTTCAAAAGAATATAAAAGGAGGAAGATACAAAAAAGTTACATATGGTATAATTTCATTTATTCTGGATGAAGTAAAATCATGGGTAAAAATATCAGATCAGGGTTGACAGGGATGAGGATGTTGCAGAAATTGATTATAAAGTGTCACAAGGAAACTTTTTGTGGTGTTAAAGATATTCCATATCTTTAATGTGTTCATAATTAGTGAACTGTAATACATTAGTCATAATTTTCTGAGCTCTAGACCTAAAAATCTTAATTTTACTGCATAAAAGTTATACTTCAATAAATCTGATTTTCAAAAAATTCATCATTCTTTCTTGATTAAAAATAACTCAATAAAAGAGTTAGATACTGTCTTAATATAATTAAATATTTCCATCTTACCCCCAATCAACCATCATTCTTAATTGCAATTCCATAGAGGAATTCCCACTAAAAATATAAAGAATGGGTCCACCATCATCACTATTACTTAACACTGTATAGGAGGTACTAGCCAACACAACTGGAACAGAAAAAAAAAAATCTAGCAGTACAAAATTGGAAACAAGGAAGAAGACATACAACCCAGTACTTGAAGGTGTTTGATGATAACCTGAAAAAACCCGAGAGTAAACTTAGTGAAATATAAACAAAAAAACAAGCCAGTGCAGATATACAATTAATGAGAATTAATCAATGATTCTTATCTATGTAAACAATAGCCAGCTGGAACATTTAATGGAAGAAAAAAATCCCATTTATAATAGCAACACAAAAAGATAAAATGCCTAAGAAACCTAACACAAGACATATTGAGGAAACTTTTAAAAATTAACTAGAGATGACAAAATTTAACAAATGGAAAAAGATATATATTACATAGGGAGAACCAAGGTCATAAAGATGTCAATTTTATCTAACCTAATTAAAAATAATGTAATCTATTAAGATTACCAATATTTTTTAAACTAGTTAATTGAAAATATTCATATAAAACAATATTTAGAGAATTCTTCAAATGGAAAAGCAAGGAAGAGAAATTATCTATTTGATTTCATATGTATTTTAAATCCCACTAATGCATAAAGAGATCAACAGAGTCAAAGAAAAAAATAAAATTCAGAAATAGAGATAGATATGATACAGTGAAAGTGGCATCTCAAACCAGAGAGGGAAACAGAAGAGTCAATAAATGTTTTTGGAACAATGAGATTCACATATCACACTTCAAACAAAGATACATTCCAAATGGATCAAGATTTAAATATAAAACATGAAACCATAAAAATACTGACATAAAACATGGAAGGATTCCATCATAGGCTTGGGTAGGGAAAAGCCAATCTAAAAATAAACCAAAATATTCCAATTTTTTAAATTGTTGTATTTGACTACATGAAATTAAAAGAAAATTTAAGCATGAAAGAATAGCATTAAACAAAGAAAAATATAAATATTAAAACTGAGTTAAAATAGTTCCAACAAATACCCAAAAAAGGAATTTATCTCCCAAACATATAAGGAGCTCCTACATTTTGATAAAAGCCAGTAAGAAAATGAGCAAAGCATATAAAAGGAAGTATAAATTACTTTTAAATTCATGAAACTACTCATAAGTAAAATGCAGTTTTAAAACTACACTGAGATACTATTTTTCACTTATCAGATTGTCAAAAATCCAAAAGCGTGATGCAATCGCTCTGTGAGGCTAAAGGAAAAGAGTGACTTTCATATATTGCTGGTGGGAATGTAAATGGTTACAACCCCTAGGGAGGGCAATTTAGTAATATCTATTAAAATCACAAATGCATATGCCCTTTGACCCAGCTATTCCACTTCTGGGAATGTATCCTAGAGTTATACTAGGAGACATGCAAAATGATATTCACGAATATCTATTGCTGCATTGTTAGTAATAGCAAGAGATTGGAAGCAACCCAAATCTTCCTTCAATAGGAGACTGGTTTTTCATTTAGCTTGCTTTTACTACTTCAAAGGTGGGGGGGGGGAGGGTGCCCTGGTTCCTAAGGCTAGGGATGAGCTGTCCGGTTCTTTCACTCCATTCCTCATTGTTCTGCACTGCCCTTCAGTCCTACGGGTCCTTCCAAGGTAGTGGAGCCCTCTCAAGTGGGAGATGGCCTCAGCCAACCTGAGAACATAAGGGTCGTGGGAGGAATAGTCAGAAGAGGGAACAATGCATAAAAAGACTCCACCCTCTACCAATTACTATACTAGAACTTCTCCTTGCTGGGGTAAGTTGAGGGGATAACAGAGGGTAGGCGCGAACTTCCCCTAGATCTAAGATGCGCCACTAATACTTTTATAAAATCTTGCTTATTTAATTAGAGCAAGATAAGACTAATACTTCTTAAGATGTATGCTTGTCTATTTCAGCAAAGTGGTCCATTTTTTCCTTAATATTCTACAACTAGCAGGAAATACATGATGGTATTTTTTCCCCAGGTACTGATGTTGATGAATAGTCCTTGAAACCATAATCAGGACAAAAATATTTACCCACTGACAGCTTTCTAACCTCAGACAAAATATCTGGAAGATAAAAATAGTGTCCTGAGTGAGGCTGTACAAACTAAGACTATAAAAATGATGGAAAATGCTAAAGTGAGAGGTTTTTCTTTATCTACATTTACTTCTATTTCTTGTTAAGAACTGCATTTTTGTTAAAAAAAAAATTTGTTGTCACTGTCTACTTTCTGCTTGTCTGCTGGCCTTGATTTTTAATTAGGCAAATTCTTCAAAATCTCTGAATTCAAAATCCAGAGTAAACAAGAGGAATCACCCTGGACCACAGACACAAGAATTTTGCTGGATGGTCCTAGTTTGAATAGAAATCACTTTGTGTGAAAAGGCTCATTTTAAGTGGGTCAATCTGTATTCGTTGTACCACTTGAAACACCGAGGACACATTTTTGTGTATCTAGTGTTTGGGGACTTTTTGGGAACACACTATATTTATACTCTATTAACTGGGTCAGCTCCTTTGTTGGGACAGTCCCAGAGGGAGCTATACATTTCACCTAAAGATAGCAAGAGGAATGCTGGTATTTTACTCATTTGTCTATTCCAGCTTATTCTGCTGAAGTCTAACCTAGTAATGTCCTGTGTTCCAGTGGATAAACAGTTTCATTTAAAGATATTTCTTTAGTGTCTAGTGTAAGTTGTTCATTGTGCTTGGTGTTATGGGAAATATGAATTCCATCTGTCAAGGAGACCTCTCTCCCTCCGTCCACGGGATTTTCCAGGCAAGAGTGCTGGAGTGGATTGCCATTTCCTTCTCCAGGGGATCTTCCCAACCCAGGAATCGAACCAGGGTCTCCCGCATTGCAGGCAGATGCTTTACCGTCTGAGCCACCAGGGAAGTCCTCTAAGAGGGTAGTAAAGCATATATTCATAACTATAAAAAGGGCAGAAAGATGAGTTAGGTAAGGCTGTTGAGTCAGAGGTTCAGACTCCTCAAAAGAGGAGTGTCAGTTCCTCAAAAGAAAGTGTCCTACAGCGATGTAGAAACAGACTTATACCCGAAGAGAGCTCAAGCATGCACGCATGCGCACACACACAGAGATTTAAGGTTTTGGTGGTAGCAGAGGAAACTCTAGAAAGAAAAATAAGATCTTGACTCACACATAGATCTTCCCCATTAAAACAAATAACAAACAAGATGTGATTTCTGACACTTTTCAGCATATGTGTGCTCAGCTGCTGTCATGTCTGACTCCTTGGGATCCCATGGACTGTAGCCCGCCAGACTCCTTTTACTGGGAAAGTCCATGGGATTTTCCCAGTAAAAATACTGGAGTGGGTTGCCATTTCCTCCTCCAGGCATCTTCCCAAACCAGGGATCAAACCCACATCTCTAACATCTCCTGCATTGGCAGGTGGATTCTTTACCACTGTGCCACCTGGGAAGCCCCTCTTTTTAAAGCACACTTTAATTCAAAAATTATTTTTATATTATTTATATATATAAAAATATAATCAGAACATCATCAAACTATGGTGATGGACTGAACTTTGCATGTAATAGGCTGCAGATTGAGGGAGTTAGAATTCACTGTTTCTTGCAGCATTTAGTTCCACACACTCAGGGAATAATACTGAATTCTGGTTTTGTATTTTAATTAGGGCACTAACGGATGATCAAATTAAACAGACAAAATGTCTAAAAATCAGGTTAGGTGAAGAATGACAATTCAAATGAGTTGTTCACCTTTGAAAAGAGAAGGTTTAACCCAATGAGAGCTATCTTAAAATTATTGTGGTGTTTATTTATTGTTATTATTATGTCATATTATTTATCATTATTCTAGAAACCAGAAATAGGGAAGTCACGGTGAAATTCCAAGAAACCAGTTTGTAGCTTATGCTGCAGAATGGCTTGCTAGCAATTACAGCTGTTTAGGCACAAGCTAAGGTGCTTTATATATTTGTGAGCAACTTAAGGAGCAGTGGGGCTTCCCTGGTGGCTCAGTGGGTAAAGCGTCTGCCTACAATGCGGGAGACCCAGGTTCGGTCCCTGGGTTGGGAAGATCCCCTGGAGAAGGAAATGGCACCCCACTCCAGTACTCGTGCCTGGAAAATCCCATGGACTGAGAAGCCTGGTGGGCTACAGTCCATGGGGTCGCAAAGAGTCGGACACGACTGAGCGACTTTCCCTATAAGGAGCAGTTGAATGACATGTGATTAGAGATGCTACAGATGAGATGCTTCTCAAACTTGAAGGTGCATTTGAATCACCCAGAGTCTTTTAAAATGCTGCCAGTCAGCAAATATACTATGAGCACCAAGGACACAGAGAATTTTCCTTCACTATATAGAAATTTTTGAATTAGAATGTAAATCCCTTCCATTTAAAAAAGTCTATTAATTTGTCATTTATTTGTGTCTCAATGCAAAATATTTAATAGGTGCTATAGAACTAAATGAAAGTCAGGGTCCCTGAGGTATTAAATTCCACAAACAGGAGAATTCATAGCACATTTGGAGTACAACAGCTTGATCACAAGGAATGTTCTGGTAGGAGAAACATTGTAGAAACAGGCTTAGAAGCAGTCCAAGTTTCTGCAGTAAATATTAAGAACTCCCTGTATTCTGGGGATTCTGGTCCAGATTTGCATTCACCTGTAAAGTAACACACCCTTAGGATAGTGGATTAAATATATACATATATTTATTTTTCCCTGTAAATGAAAAAGGTCCAGAATTAGTCCAGGCTTGGTATGACAGTTCCATGAAGTCAGAGACTCGGTCTCTTTCTGTCTTTCTGTTTAACCACCTTCAGAGGTAACATCCACCCGCAATTCAGAACAGAGTTCCAGTAATATGGTCACATTCCAGCATCGGAAAGGGGAATGATGAACTTGCTCCTTTTGAAAGAAACAATGCAAAAGACACATAAGATTCTGATCATGTCTCATGGGGCAGAACTTGGTCACATGACATAATACAACAGCTAGGAAACCCGGGAAAGGTGAGTTTCTGAGCTGAGCAGATGGTCTAGGGTTTTGTTCCTAAGAAATAATGCATGGATTGCTGGACACTGGGAGTCATCTAATAGTCTCTACCAAAAATGGTGAGTCAAGAAATAATTTTGAGTTGAAAGAGGATACCTGCAGAGCACTAGTTTTGAAAGATAACATGGAAGTAATACAAAGAATGAACTAAAGGCTGAGAGAGTCTGTAGTCAAGATAGCTGGTTTCTAGATGTAAAGAAAACCTGGGGATGTTGGACCAAACCAGAGAAGTAACAGACGATTGGAAAGAGAAGGGATTACAGGATGGTCATTACAAAGCTAAGATGGATGTGTGGTTGATCCAGGTAGAAAGGAAGAGAGAGGAGCCTAGATTACCGGTGAGGTTTAGGACCTAGGTGCCTTAGAAAATGACAAAATCAACAGCAGAAACCGAGATGGCAAAAATAAAGCCAACATGTTGCGGCAGAAAATGAGTTCTGTTTCAGATACACTGAGTTTGCTGTGATAATGGAGCATCCAAGAAGAAATGTGGAAGTGTCTAGATCCCTCACAGCTAAGAGTTAATACTCTGGCTCAGGAGACAATTGAGTGTTGAAGGCATTGCTTTTAAGGTTTTTCATATACTCCACACTTTCGCTTGAATGTGTGTTAGTCACCTCACACTTCATGAGTCCAAAACAGAATTCTTACCCACCTTTACTCCACTTGAGGCACTAAGAACACAGAGAAGGTTGGTTTATTCATTCCAACAAATTACTAATGCATAGGTAAATATACTGAACAGAAGTTAGGATAAAACTCTAAAATCAAATGTAAATTGAAATTATCTACTCTGAGAACAGTCCCCTCTGATTGAATTATTTCCTACAATCCAGTCTTTGGATGCCTTCAAATTTAATTTATCCATCTGCTTAAGGTAATGATAACCCATAAAAGCAAAGTATCCCAAAATAACCAGCTTGCACAGTACTTGTGGACACACTCAATTTTCCAAATATCAACTCTATACACATCTGTTAATTGAAGTGTAGACAAAGTTTCCTGCTTTTTCTCTGGCTAAGAATATGATATTTCCTTGCCAATATCTTTCTAATGCCAGAGGTCAAGACCTATATTAACCCATTCTGAACCTGCCTTCAAGTGGTTAATGAAAGATTCCTAGAACAAGAGCCTTGACCTTAGCTGAGCTGCATTTTTTAAATTGGATTGGATTCTCCTCTTCCTTCCTTTGTTCCTTTGGGCTCCAACCAGAGAAAGAAGCCAACTGAGCTCCTGGGACATATTAACTACAACATGTTTTGGCCAACCATGTCTTGGTGTTTCAATCTGTTCGTGTCATCCTTTTATTGTCCTACACCACAGAGCATCACATGGACCACTCTCTGGGACTCTCCTATTTGCAATTAGCCAGGAGAAGACAACCGACTTCATGTGGGTGGGGAACTCCTGGGATGTTAAGTCACAAAACAGAGGATTCCTTTTCTACATTCCTCAAGTGCACGACACCCCACAGACAAGTGGATAAAGGCCAGACCATTCTCCACAGGCATGCTGGTCTTTGGGCAAAGAGTGAAACTCGTCCCAAAGCAGAAAGCTGGAACTGTTTTGAAAAATCTAAAAATACAATACAGCTTGCTTGTTAATAATGTCACACTGATGCACGGAGATTTGTGATGAACAGTGCTCTTGCTTTATACTCACCATCCTTTAAGACAGGCACAGTGAGTGCTACGTTTTTGTAGAGATGAGGACAGGATGCTGAGAGTGCTCAGTGGCTTGCTCAAGGCTACACAGGTGACACCTTAGCAGAACTGAGACAGGTCCTCCATTCTTAACCTCTCTCTTTTCCCTCCAGTAAAATAGTCTACTGGTGTTTACTTACACACCACCTGGTGTAGTAGACTCCTCGAAGCTAAGGTTGTCAAATATGTGAGCTTCATAGACTCGAACTGCATGTCTGAATTTATTCCATTCCTTTCTCCCACTCACACAAACAGCATTTCCTTCTCACCCCCCAAACACCTTTAGTCTAGGCTACGACTTCACCATTTACACTTGGCTGCCAGACTGCTCATGTTACTCCCTGCACAGCTTCTTCCTCCCCTACTTCATCTATCTGCACTGAAGGTAGATGTCATTGCTCCTTCTTATAACTCTCTTAAGATCATCGTTAATCATGTACTCACACTAATCAGATAACAGACCTAGGGAACCAGCACAGAGTCCAGGACATCGTGTATATTTAATACATGCCATCAGTGCTGATGATGATGGCTCTTCTGTCAGTATTTTAACTCAAATTATAAAGATACTTTCTTTGTTTTTGGCACAATATCCATCACACGGTAAGAAATCATTAGATATTTTTATTTAATGATATGTTATCAATACAGTTATTATATAGATAGTTCAGTCACTCAGTCATGTCCAACTCTTTGCGACCCCATGAACTGCAGCACGCCAGGCCTCCCTACCCATCACCAACTCCTAGAGTTCACCCAAACTCTTGTCCATCGAGTCAGTGATGCCATCTAGCCATCTCATCCTCGGTCATCCCCTTCTCCTCCTGCCCCCAATCTCTCCCAGCATCAGGGTCTTTTCCAATAGTCAGTTCTTCACATCAGGTGGCCAAAGTATTGGGAGTTTTAGCTTCAACATCAGTCCTTCCAATGAACACCCAGGACTGGTCTCCTTTAGGATGGACTGGTTGGATCTCCTTGCTGTCCAAGGGATGCTCAAGAGTCTTTTCCAACACCACAGTTCAAAAGCATCAATTCTTTGGCGCTCAGCTTTCTTTATAGTCCAACTCTCACATCCATACATGACTACTGGGAAAACCATAGCCTTGACTAGACGGACCTTTGTTGGCAAAGTAATGTCTCTGGTTTTGAATATGCTGTCTAGGTTGGCCATAACTTTCCTTCCAAGGAGTAAGCGTCTTTTAATTTCATGGCTGCAGTCACCATCTGCAGTGATTTTGGAGCCCCCACAAGTAAAGTCAGCCACTGTTTCCACTGTTTCCCCATCTATTTGCCACAAAGTGATAGGACCGGATGCCATGATCTTCGTTTTCTGAATGTTGAGCTTTAAGCCAACTTTTTCACTCTCCTCTTTCACTTTCATCAAAAGGCTCTTTAGTTCTTCTTTACTTTCTGCCGTAAGGGTGGTGTCATCTGCATATCTGAGGTTATTGATATTTCTCCTGGCAATAATAAAGGCAATATTTATATTAGTTTATAAAGGGGCAGGAAGAGATGGATATAAGTAACTGTAGCAGTGGCCATTTTCAAGTCTTGCAGCTAAATCACAAGCACATTGTATTTATGAGTTTGAAATGACGTTGGAGAGCATCTAGTGTTCAGTCGTTCAGTTCAGTTCAGTTGCTAAGTTGTGTCTGACTCTTTGAGAACCAATAGACTGTGGCACACCAGGCTTCCCTGTCCTTCACTCTCCTGAGTTTGCTGAAACTCCTGTTCATTGAGTCAGTGATGCTATCCAACCATCTCATCCTGTCACCCCCTTCTCCTCCTGCCCTCAATCTTTCTCAGCATCAGGGCCTAGTCTAGTTTTCCTCAGAGTGTGGGCTCCCAACCAGCAGCAGAGCCTGGGAACTTGTTAGAAAGACCACTTCAGCCTCTCTCAAGATTTCTCAGAACAGAAATTCTGGGTGTGGGAGCAGAGATCTATGTTTTTACAAGCCCCTGGGTGATTGTGAAACACAGTAAAGTTTAAGAAAACCACTGATCAAGGCCAATCATCTAACTTGGACTCAAGAATAAAGGCACAGTGAGTTCAGGGACAGGGCTGGAGCTCATACAGCTAGTTAATGGCAGTGAAGTGAGAATGGCCCTCTCCTGACTACTTGACCTTAATATTCTCCCTCCCCCCATTACTATTCCCTCCTTTTTTCCTGAAGTTTCTTACCCAGTTCCTAATAGAATAATTACACTGAAAGTTCTGCTCTAGCTATCAGGGCTTGCTAGAGTGCCAGGAAATCTTGACAACAGGAACCCAAAGTACATCTTCCAGCTCACCTACTGCTCTCAGAATAGCTATCTGTGGCAGTTGCACTGCCTTTGGGGTCTGCCTCAGTGTTCAAGCCAAGAACATGGGTTCCCAGCCAATAACTGAGCATGGCATGAGTACTAGGGCCCGGCCATTTCTGCCCACTGCAAGATTCCTCTCTGGTCAGTCTTTCTCTTGGCGTAGTCTCTGGGCTGGCGTAGACGCTCAGAGCTGCCACACATTCTGAGGCTGGCTCTCCCCTCCCCCTGTCCTTTCAGAGGACTCAATTTCCAGATGAGTCGAATGAGGTTGCAAGAATTCATTGCTCATACACAATTGGGAAATGATAAATAGCTGCTTTGTTGTTAGTAGTAGCAAGATTATCACCCTTTCAAGGTTATTATGCTTAAGTGAAGACACTGACATAAACGTGTATGGCAGAGACATCTGTTGCTTAGGGAACATCCAGGTGATCACCTATATTTTCACCCCAGGTGGGCGACGTGACAGATTCTCACCAACGTGCTATGAGCAGAAGCAACGCATTTTCAATTTAGGCCAAAACACAGAAGAATAAGTGTCATCCGTGGCTGGCACGGCAAACTCCAAAGGCATGTGTTAAGATGCTGGTGTTGTCATAAGCCGTGATTTGTGAGCTAATATGGAACCCAGCCCCCAGCTAAGCCACACTGGATATTATCATGTGACAAGAAATAAAGTTTTTGAGTGTTAAGAACTGAGCTTTGGGGGTTACTTTGTTACTACTGCTTAAACTATCCTATCCTAACACAATATGCTTTGTAAAATATATGTCACTGTGAAAATAAAAGCCTTTTTCATTTAACTGCTTATTTTTACCATTACTCTTGGCTGTACTTGGGAGAAAATGTAAACCTGAACATGTAATTCAAAGACAGAAGAAAAAGAAAACTTCATTTAGGAATAACATTCTCAAACTGAAGGTAGGAAAATTCGGTCACTGGGGGCAAATCTTATTTGAGAATTCTTACTGGAAAAGAAAATCTTAAGAGTTATAGGTGAAAATAATATCCTGAGTTAATTATAAATCAGACACAGCCCTTCAAGAGTTACAGTCTCAGGATGTGTCAGAAGATAGTTGTCTTCACTTTAGTTCGCTAGAGTGAAATGATTGGTATTATTCAAATTCCTTATTTCTCTGAACTGGACTAAAACTAGTACAGGATGTTTCTAAACTGGAGCCAGTTTCTGTGCAAGTTGAAGTGCGTGCCCTGGGGGTGGCTATAGGGAAAGGCAGCTGTTTTTCACCTTTTCTGTAGTTAGTATGTTGATTAGCTGGCGATTCTGGTCTTCCAGCCCTTAGAACACAACCAACCTGCAGAAGGGGCTGGCAATGACCAGTCAGTCAGAACAAAGAATAATGAAGAGGTCAGAACAGGAGAAGGGCCAGATTTCACAGCCTAGATAACATGTGAAGCTTCACCTCCTCATTGCCACTGGAGAAATGGCAGGGAAGAGAATTGGTTATTGTGTTGCCTTTTCAGGGATAAGATTTCAACCTGAAATATCTTGGAGCCAACATCTTGGATTCAGAAGCAGACAAGTGAATGCTTCTGCTTCTCTTTAGGATAACTTGGAACTTCTAGGTGACATAACCTAGAAAATGAGTTTCTAGCGTATCACTTCTAACTGCTCCAGTGTGTGTGCACATGCACGTGTGTCCGCGCGTGAACGCGTTTGTGCTCAGTCGTGTCCGACTCTTTGTGACCCCATGGACTGCAGCCCACCAGGCTCCTCTGTCCATGGAATTTTCCAGGCAAGAATACGGAAGTGGATTGCCATTTTTTCACTCCAGGGGATCTTCTTGACCCAGAGATCGAACCCACGTCTCCTGTGATTCCTGCATTGCAAGTGGATTCTTTACCCACTGAACCATCAGGGAAGCCCTCACTACTCTCGGTCACTCATAATTTAACACTGGAGAAAGTCCCAGGTCCTTCACTTTGTGGTTTGCCATCAATTAAGGAACGAATTGCAGTTATTCTTACGGCAAAAGTGGAGAAGGAGTGAATTCAAGGGCTTTGAAAGCCGGCTGCATTAAATAAATAATTGGAATGAAGCAAAGATGCAATGCTGACTCCTACACAGTGAAAAGGCAGTAGAATGGGGGTAATCGTAAGTCTATTGCTTTTAAGCTAAAATCTGTACTCAATCGTGTTTCCTTCTTAAGAAGTCATGTATAAAATGGGTAGCATCTTATCTGGGTCCAGATTCCACAGAATCTTGTATCTTCAGAAACAACCGGTCTCACCATCCCTCTTCCTCGTCCCTCCCCCCCTCCCTGCCTTCTTTATCTTTTCCTTCCTTCCGGCTGGATTATTAGTCTGCGTAGCTGTTTACTAATGTGTTTCTATCTTAAAGCCATGGGATAAATTGGTCAATCTATAAAATGGGAGAAAAAAATGACAGAAAGTTTTGCTATGTTAGAGTCAACACAAAAACAAAAAGTAAGATAGACAAGAATAAAATCTGACGCTTCACTGTCACTTTAGGTTTTCATTTGATACTGCTGACTCTTACCTTTAGAAGTTAGAACACCTATCCCAAATTGCCTGATTTCCTGGGCACCTGGACTTCAGGTTCAGGGGAAAATTTATGTGCACATTCCATGTACATGCCAGGTATCAATCCAAGTGTTTTCACATATGCATCTTATTTCATTATTATAAAAAGTTTAAAGAGGCTAGAATAACTGCAGACTGGCTTGCACAGGACACTGCTCACTTCCTGGCAATCCTGTCAGTTAGCACTCCCTTTACTCTTCAAATGAACGGCACAGTCATCCTACATAGGGTTGGTGTTATTAGAACATTCTATTTATAGGTTTCTCTGATTCCCTTACTGATTAAAATGGGATACTTGAGTAGATAACATTGAAAGTCCCTTCTAGCTCTAATGTCTATGATTCCTGGCACGTTTATAGATATCTTTGCATCAAAGCTTTCTATCTGCTCTAGAAGTCTGTTAGGGTAAGGACTTTGCCTCAGCATCTTGTCAACACTGAAAAGGGCAAAGGGACCCTTCACTTGAGTACAGGAAATAAGAATTTCTAGGGCAGAATGAATTGTGGGGGAAATGCCTACTAAATTTACAGGCTTTAATGATGCAACATCACCTGTGAAGTCATCAACAGTTCGCATAAGGTGCACAGAAGAGGATATACCAATGACCGTAGGGCAATATGTACCTAAAATAACTGGCTAATATCTGTTGAGTAATAATATGGTAAAATCAAATACATTTCAGTTCATAATCATTGCAACAATTATGAACTGTTTCCATTGTTAGTTATTTTTATTATGTCTATTTTCCTTTCATATGTTGACTAACATTCTATCAAGAGCATAATTTTCACTTTGTGCACAGGCAACTTCCTAGGAAGCATATTTTAGGGAGAGAGTTTGGGCTTTGGGTAAAATACCTGAGTTTTAATCCTGGCCCTGCCAGTTATTCAAATGCATGCTGCTCAACCTTTGAAACTCAGTGTCCTCATTTATAAAACCAGAACAATGCAAACTTGGAGAATCATCCTGAAAATTCAATAAGGTAGTGCTGGCACACTGAAGGCCCTAAGAAAATATTTGTACTTCCAAACTGTCCCTAAACAGGTGTCTATATGTAATATATCAAATATGTATTGCAGCATGAATCTTGTCATTCTGAACTTATATTCTCATGGGTCAATGGCTATGCAGATACCAGTAGGTGGGATTTCGCCAGATGATGGCTTTATGATTAAGCTGCAAGTGGCAACTTGGTTTCCAGCTTTGTCTTACATGGCAGTTCTTAAGGGAAGATTCTCTGCCTTCTCCATGGCTGTCTATAAGTCTGTTTATGCTCCAAGGCTGAACATAATGTTCTATTTACAGCGGATGCTTACTAAAGGCAATCTGTCATCAGTGCCTCAAGTCCAAAATAGCCTTCCAAGTGTAATTCACATGACTTTCAAGCTAAGAGAAAGCTAGGATCAGATCTCACCTGTGGTATTGGATTTTGTTCTAGATACCATACTTCAAAAGCATCACATGTGCCGCCATCTTAGGATTAATGAGCCTGGAATGATTCGAGAGTCAAATTGTGAACAGCTGTAGCCAGGAAGAATGTTTAAAAGTGTTTGGGGATAAATGTTACTGTGATGAGAGCACTTTTTTTTTTTGGCCTGGAAATGACCAATTTGGGACTAAAATGAACAGAATATTCTTTCCTTCTGGAAACACAATACAGACAGAACAGAGAGGCATTTGAGGAACAGACAGACATAGAGACAGTAAAATGCAGAAGCACTTAGGGAGAACAAATCATTTCCAGAATAAAAAGTAATTGGTAGCAGACTCTTCATAGTACATATTAGAAGTATTTCTCTATACCCACTGTAAGTCCTGCTGTTTCAAGACTTACAGTAAACGTTAACAACTGCATCATAAAGATCGATGGATTTTTGCATATTTTTTTTATAATCAGGGTACACCCAAAGCAGAATCACCTGGGACAAAGGCAATTAACGAGAGGAATCAGAGTAATGGTGCCTCCAGTAGATGTTTTGGTGGGAGGGTGGTTTTTACCTTTCAGCATCTCCATCATTTTCTAAAGCTACCCTAAACAAAAATAATAATCTCTGACATGGATAAATCTATGCACCTGTGGACACCTTATCTTTGACAAAGGAAGAAAAAATATACAATGGAGAAAAGACGTCTCTTTAACAAGTAGTGCTGGGAAAACTGATCAACAACATAAAGAATGAAACTAGAACTATTTCCAACACCATACACAAAAATAAACTCAAAATGGATTGAAGATCTAAATGTAAGACCAGAAACTATGAAACTCTTAGAGGAAAACATAGGCAGAACACTCTGACATAAATCACAGCAAGATCCTCTATGACCCACCTCCCAGAGTAAGGGAAATAAAAACAAAAATAAACAAAGGAACCTAATCAAACTTAAAAGCTTTTGCACAATGAAGGAAACAATAAGCAAGGAGAAAAGGCAGCCTTCAGAATGGGAGATAATAATAGCAAATGAAACAACTGACAAAGACTCAATCTCCAAAATATATAAGTAGCTCATGAAGCACAATACCAGAAAAATGAACAACCCAATCAAAAAGTGGGCAAAAGAACTAAACAGACATTTCTCCAAAGAAGGCATACAGATGGCTAACAAACACATGAAAAGATGCTCAACATCACTCATCATTAGAGAAATGCAAATCAAAAACACAATGAGGTGTCATCTCACACTGGTCAGAGTGGCTGCCATCAAAAAGTCTACAAACAATAAATGCTAGAGAAAAGGGAGAAAAGGAAACCCTCTTACACTGTTGGTGAGAATGCAAAATAGTACAGCCACTATGGAGAACAGTGTGGAGATTCCTTTAAAAACTGGAAATAGAACTGCCATACGATCCCCCCACCAAGCAATCCCACTGCTGGGCATACACACTGAGGAAACCAGAACTGAAAGAGAAACATGTACCTGCAGTGTTCATTGCAGCACTGTTTACAATAGCTAGGACATGGAAGTAACCTAGATGTCCCTTGGCAGGCGAATGAATAAGGAAGTTGCAGTACATATACACAATGGAATATTACTCACCTATAAAAAAGAACACATTTGAGTCAGTTCTAACGAGGTGTATGAAACTGGAGCCGAGTTACAGAGTGAAGTAAGTCAGAAAGAGAAATACCAATATTGTATATTAATGCATATAATGGAATTTAGAAAAGACAGTAATGATGATCTTATAGGCAAGGCAGCAAAAGAGACACAGATGTAAAGAACAGGCTTTTGTACTCTTTGGAGGGCGAGGATGGGATGATTTGAGAGAATAGCATTGAAACATGTATATGTAAAACAGATGACCAGTGCAAGTTCAATGCACCAAGTAAGGCACTCAAAATTGGTGCTCAAGGAAACCCAGAGGGATGGGGTGGGGAAGAAGGTGGGAAGGAGTTTTAGGATAGGGAGACATATGTGCACCCATGGCTGATTCATGTCAATTATGGCAAAAGCCATCATAATATTGCAATTATCCTCCATTAAAATAAATAAATTAAAAAACAAAACAAAACAAAAACCAATAGTCTCTGATATGGACAATGGATAACTTCTTAATCTTAGGTGAAGTGTGAGTAAAAGTATCTTTGCATGCATGCTAAGTTGCTTCAGTCATGTCTAACTCTTTGAAACTCTTTGGACTGTAGCCCACAAGGCTCCTCTGTCCATGGGATTCTCTAGGCAAGAATGCTGGAGTGGGTTGCCATGCCCTCCTCCAGGGGATCTTCCAAACCCAGGGGTCAAACCCACATTTTTTACATTTCCTGCATTGGCAGGCAGGTTCTATACTGCTAGTGCAATCTGGGAAGCCCAAAAGTATCTTTAGAGAACCTTATTATGTGAACTGATCTGTCCTATACAATGTAAATAAAAATATACTATGCTGACAGAGTTTCAAGATAAATCTTCTAGTTTCTTTTTTTTTTTTTTGTAAACTGTTTTGTCTTTTATTTGGCATAACGCTTTTGGGATTCATCTTGTGGCATGTATCAATAGTTTGATCCTTTTCATGCTGAATAATATTCCATTGTATACCACAGTTTCTGTATGAATTCTCCCATGGATAGAAACCTGAGCTATTTCTATATTTGGCTATTATGATGAAAGCTTTGATGGACATTCTTGTATAGGGCTTTTCATGGTCATATACTGTTATTTCTCCTGAGTATTTTCTTAGAGTGGGATTTGGGGGTCATGAGGAAGATCTAGGTTTAGATTTACTTAAAAAGGCCTGTTTTCTAAAGTGGTTGTATTCATTTACACTCCTAACAGTGGAGTGGAATTCCACTTGAACCCCAAAACATTTAAACATTTGGTACTGTCAGTCATTTAAATACTGTACAGCTTAATGTAAAGCATAAGAGCCTTACTGATTTGTGTGTCCATTTATTGTGATCCCTCCACCCACCATTGCTTTGCTCTAATTGTCATGTCTTACATTGTACCTCCCATAGGGTCGCAAAGAGTGTGATACAACTGCACAACTGAGCATGCACATATGCAACATTACAATTTTTCTTAACATTAATATATATTTAAACAACTTGGGAAACATCTGTTAAATTATATTCAAGTTTAGTTATTTGATTCTGACATTTTTTGCTGATCTCATATAATGATTTTTTATTCTAGATATTGCATTTTTTTCAGTTTTAGAATGTATATTTAGTATTTCTGTAGTGTCTAGTGACTTTAGAAGGAAGATAATGGATGTCTCAGACTGCACATGCAAGGTGACTAAAACTCAAACCCACATTTCACTGTCTTTTTTTAACTTTACTGTCTTGAAGAACCAGAAACAGAACTAAGGACAATTACAGCTGCTATAAAGTAATGAAGAAATACTAGAAAAAAGAAAGCCACAAGAACCTCAAAATATGCATATAAATCCTTCCCAAGTCTCTTATCAATACCAGATATACATATATGCCTTAGGCAGACTCCAAGTTCACTGGTTGGGAATAAATGAACAAATGATTAGAACAAGTGATCATAGTTGCTACATTCCATAGGCATGCCAAAAGTTTGGAGTTGGAGTCCAGATAAGTAACTAATACACAAAACTAAAAGACTAATGACTATTCTTCAAAAAAACATACAGAATCCCAAGTTTTCTACCATGGACTGTTTAAAACACTCAGAATGCAATTGTATAAACGAGATATTAGATAGACATACAATGAACAAAATGCCACCCAACTTAGAAGAAAAGCAGTGAATGGAAAACAACACTGATATCAACCAGATGTTGAAATTAGTACACAAACAATTTTAATCAGCTTTCATAACTATGATCACAGACATACACACACAAATGCTTATAATCAAAAAAATCCTCTAGTTTCTATTTCTAATGTTACAGCCTTTCCCCACTACCCTCAACCCAATCCCCACTAAGGACACTGAAATAATCATGGAGTCTCCTAGATAATTCGCCAAGCCTTCCAGAGCACTCCCACGATACTAACTGAGTTCCAGACTGACTGAGCTTGATCATCACTGTTTCATGACATCTAAAAATGTTTATTATCAAATTTACAGACAATTTCATGAAATTTCATTCTATTGTATGAATTAGTGAATCTCATTTAACCCCTATCCTTATTAATCTTTTTTTTTTTTTTTTTTTACTTTTCTAAAGCTTCATTTAAATTTAAGAGTATATGGATATCTGTAACATTTTTAATCATTTCAGTCTGGATTCTGATGCCAAAGTGGGGAAAATTTCCTAATATCATTTCCAAAATGTGAGTGTGTAATTCAGATGTATGGTGAGTCAACAACTAGATGATAAATTCAAAACTCTATTCTATAGTTAATCATAAAAGGAGCTAAGGATATTTAGCCCAAAGAAGTAAATGCTCCTGGTAGCTATTTTAAATACCTAAAAGGTTATGGACTAGAAGGAAGATTTGGATTGTTCTAAATGACACTAAAAAGTGCAACTAGAGTAAAAGGTAAAAACTACATTGAAATATATCTGCTCATGAAAGGTCTATGTAATAGTAATAGCACAGGAAGAAATGGAAGGTAGAAGCGGAAGGCAATGAGTTTAAGGACAGAGTAGGAATTTGGCAGAGGAGTATAAAAGTTCCCAGAATCAAACTGATATGTAGACAATAAATCCATTCCAATCTGAGAGGCAGTAGCTCTAAGGGAATAAAATGAAGATAAGCAGTCAGGTGTAGGGCTGGCCAAAACAATTTTGGGTTTTTTTTTTCCTTTTTGGCCAACCCAATATCTGAGTCATAGAAGATAGGAAAGTATAAAAGAAGAAATCCATAGAATTGTAGAGAAGTTTTCTGCTAGAGAAGACCCAAATCACACAGAGATGAGAAGATGGACTCCACTCATGAATAATACCTAAAGCACTGGGATTGGGAAGCCAGGCTGTAACACTGTGTATATATCAAAAGCAACCAAACACTAAGAAAGAGACATATAGTGGTCCAAATAATATGAAATCTGAGCACATTAATATTTCTGTCAATGCAATCAAGAATGTTATGGCATATGTGTTGCTAGGAATGACAGAAGCTATTACTGAAATAAGATTAGAATCTGTTTGAAATATCAACACAAGCATTATAGTTGGTAACATTCCCATCTAAAGTAGATGACACATGCTATACAATCAGCTTACTAGGGGGAAGAGCATACAAAATTACAGATGAGATTATTTGGTTCTATATTGATTTTTCCCTTAGGAGTTTTAGATTAGCTGTCAAATCAATTAGTTTTCCTCAATCCCGAGTACAGTATCATATTTCTCTGTGTTTTCTTTTTTTTTGGAAAGAAGTGGGTTATGTCTGGGTTTCCTTCTATTTCTTACAACCACCAGGGTGTAAATCGATTGACCAAATAAATGGGTAAATGAGCTGTAAATAATGCCCAGGGTTGGGGTGGAGATGCTCCTTCTGTCTCATCTTTCCAGCAATGGTCAGGGCTGTCTTATTTCTCAGCTGGGTCAGTGCAGTGTGAGTGTACCAGGTTTTACAAATCCCTTAAGAAGCAAAACGTAGTAAGAGGATATTTTAAAATTGAAGTCTGTTTCCCTTACCTTCCCCAGCGTCTAATGATTCAAGCATCATCAAGAACTTAGTATAATGCTGTCTTTAGATAAGCCTGTTACCCAAGAAAGAGTTAAATTCTTCACCTTGGAGCTCTTATATAAATGTGGGCAGATCTAAAGTAGGAAAAATAGTTTTGAAAGCGATGACTTATACCAAGGACCATATATTTAACTAGAAGAATTATTGACTTCCTTAGCTTTAAATGTGGAAGAGGCAAGGCCTAGAAGATTCGAAATACAGCAAGAACAGATGGGTAACATAAGCAGAGAGAGACAGGAAGTCTAAGGAAGGCTCAGGGAAATGCTAGAAACACTGTGGCAGAAATGAAGAATGACTTTATAGTCTCTTCAGCATGGCTGAGGAAAGACTCAGTCAACTTGAGGATATGTCAATATCTTCAAACTGCAAAAACTAAACTTGAAGAGAGAAAAAAGTGGGAAATAATATTCAAAAATTGTAGGACAATTACAAAACATGTCAGAAGCATAATGAGAATACCAGGAGATAAAAGAGAGAAAGGAAGAAGGGAGGGAAAGGGGACGGAAGGAAAGGGGAAGGAAGGAAAGAGAAAGAAAATATTTGAAGTAATATTGGACAAGCATTTTCCATAATAAACAACAGGTACCAAACCACAGATCTAGGAAGCTCACACAACACCAACCATGATAAATACAAAAAAAAAGACAAAGAAAATCTTGAAAGAATCAGAGGGGGAAAACTTCACCTCACTTACAGAGGAAAAGTGGATAAAAATTATGTGAAACTTTTCTTCACAAACAAGAAAAGAGGGGAGTAAACTGAAATATTAAGAGTGTTTTTAAAAAATCCCCACCAACTAGAATCCCACGTCTAGTAAAATTATCCCTCAGAAGTAAAGGAGAAATAAAGACATTTTCAGACAAACAAAAATTTAGAGAATTTGTTGCTAGTGGATCTGCCATGTAAGATATGTTAAAAGAAAGTCTCAGAGAGAAGAAAAATGATAGACATCAGAAGCCTGTACCCACATAAAGAAAAGGAAACTATTAGGGAAAGAATAAATGAAGGTAAAATAAAATATTTTCTTAATTGATCTAACATAATAGCTTGTCCAAAATAATAATAGTGACAATGTGTCTAGAAATTACAGTCTATCTCTAAGTGAAATAAAAGACAGCAATGCTGTAAGGGACAGGAGGAAAGAATTGAGAAACTCTCTTATAAGGTACTTGCACTACCTATGAAGGAATATAGTATTCTTTGAACATGGATTTGCATTAGTTACAAATGGACGTTGCAAACTTGAAGGTAACCACAAAACAAACAAAATCCCACGGTTACGTGCACCATAAGCCACAGAGTAAGGTAGACTGTGTGGAAACACTAGGAAGCATTGTTTAAGAACAGTTTGATCAAAGAAGGAAGACGGGGTAGATTAACAGGCATGCCCTTCAGTCCCTGAGAAGTGGCCCATGTCCCAGCTGTGGTTGGAGATAACAGGATAGTAGAATCCACAACAGAAATACCAGATGAGCTGAGAGGAGTTCAAACCAGAACACATCGTCTTCTAATTTGTCATACGCTGTCTGGGGGACTGCACGCTTCACAGATAAATTCCAGCACCAATATGGCCTTTGATGATACAGCAGTGACTGCTGAAGCAAATCAACAGGTGGACCTGAGAGGAGCTCTAAGTCTCCCCAGCCAAGACATGGCATGAGAAAAGCGGCCGAGAATTCAAAGCCACTCAAGAGGAGCTTCACCACTGGGATGAGGCAGACACGGGGCATGGGAGTTTTAACTGGAGGCTGTGGAGAGATGGCCATCAGAAGTAGCTAAATTTTAGTTTCTGTTTCCACACAATATCAGGGTATGGCCTCACTCTACTTCATGAGCTCTCTCTGTCTCCTTCAGAATCCTACTGTGAAAAGCCTAATCTCCACAGTTCCAAAGACACATTGCAGAACTGAGAGAACTGTTCATTGTTTAGCTTATTCCTGAATAGAGAGAGATTTCACAGGCCACCCACCAGCCTATGGATTGATTACTCTGAAGTCTGTTATTCAGACTTAGTGAAGCTGGACACAGGACCACTGGGTTGAAAATATGGCTCTCCAGGATGCTCCTTTGGTCCTTTGTGAAGACCTGTATGCAAAGAGGTCTCCTTGAGAAAAGGCTGTGGTCATGGCAGGCACAATAGTTGTGCCTGACTTGCCCAATGACAGATGGATTTTGATAGATAGACATCAAGCAAACCTAGTCTGTAATCAAAAATCTATGATACAAGGAAATCATAGCTACAAAAATAATGTATACAGTAAGATTTAGAAGTTATGGTGGCAGTACTTTTCTTTACCCTTTTTATGTCATTCTTTACACAGTTTACTGGTAAAGAATCTGCCTGCCAATGCAGGAGCCATAAAAGACGCAAGTTCAATCCCCCAGGAAGATTCCCTGGAGGAGGGCATGGAAACCCACTTGAGTATTCTTGCCTGGAGAATCCCAGAGACAGAGGAGCCTAGAGGGCTACAGTCCATAGGATCAGAAAGAGTTGGATACAAATGAAGTGACTTAGCACATACACACAAAATTCACATTAATATTAATGATAAGCTAACATTTGCTAAATATGTACTATGTATTTGGCATGTTTAGATGCTTTATATAAAATAGTTCCCACAATCAGTGCCTTGAGAGGTAGACACTGATATCACGTATACCACTAATGTAGAAACTGAATCTGATAAGTTTAGTAATTCATACACATTCTGCTGCTAAGTCGCTTCAGTCGTGTCTGACTCTGTGCAACCCCATAGACGGCAGCCCACCAGGCTTCCCCGTCTCTGGGATTCTCCAAGCAAGAACACTGGAGTGGGTTGCCATTTCCTTCTCCAATGCAGGAAATAGAAAAGTGAAAGTGAAGTCGCTCAGTTGTGTCCGACTCTTAGCGAACCCATGGACTGCAGCTCACCAGGCTCCTCCATCCATGGGATTGTCCAGGCAAGAGTACTGGAGTGGGATGCCATTGCCTTCTCCGATTCATACACATAGTTTTCTGTTTATAGGAAACATTTGCACATATATTTTTCTCACAAAATGACCTTGGTTGCACTTGGGAACAAATTCATTTGCAAGAGCAAAGTTAAGAGGGTAATTTAGAGATAAAAAGAAAGAAAGGAACTAAAATAAGAGGGAAAAAAGCCTACCAGAATCTTATTTTAGATGTAGCACTTTCATGAGAACAATTAAACTTGAGCGAAACCCTAAGGAATCCTGTGAAGCTGTAACTGAAACTTACACCTCTCTGAGATGTGACTTTTTAAAATCTTGATCTATGAGAGGAAGGAGTTTATTGGGGAACAGAAAAGTTGAATTTTTTGCTTGGTTTTGTAACTTCCTTACTGCAGAACCTCAACTAAGTATCCTAACCTTTCTGGCGTAATAGACACCACCACTAACAAGCTTTTATTCATCAAACACTTTTATGTTTATTAAATGCTTTTATGAAAACAGAATTAACAGACAGGAAGGGACTTGATTTTTTTGGATGAGCAAGTCTGAATCCTTAGCCTGAAGATCAGAGACAAAGGATTATGTATGTCAAGGGACAAGAATGCGAAAGTGATAGAGTCCTTGTGAATCCTCAAGGAATCCAGTAATCAAGGTCATGAACACATAAGCACAATGCATATCCTGCTATATTGGAAATCTTTGGTAAATAAATCAGACAGCAGAATCAGTTCCCTCCTCCCACCCTGACCCAAGGATTACAAATGGATTCATCTCATGTGCTAATTCCCATCAATTACCAGCAGTCTGGGGTCCTGTGTAGTGAGGCTGGTGACTTTGTCCAGGCCAAGAAGGAAAGAATACTAAAGGTTAGCAAGGCTGTAGGTGAGATAGAGCAGGGTTATGTGGGCAGAAGAAACTTGCAAACTCCAAGATTGCTTTGGAAGTACAAAGAACTGGGTTGCAAGTCTTACTCTGTCACTTAACTATGTGACCTAGGACATCCCAAGTCTCAGCTTCTTTATGTATACAACGAAGTACTGAATGCCTACACCCTGTGCTGTTGTAGGTACGTCATCATATTGGGTTGGCCCAAAGGTTCACTGGGTTTTTCCATAACATCTTATGGGAAAATCTGAATGAACATTTTGGCCAACCTATATAAAGCCCCAAGCACAGTGTCTGAACAAATAGTAGTTGATCAACATACATTAGCTGCCTTGACTGGCTAACTAACTTCAACAGATTCCACAGTAGCCAGGAGGTTCTGGTACTGTGGTCATTGTAAACACATGTCCAGCAATCATGTGTTTGGGACGATTCTCGACTTCTCTCATCTTGGAAGACACCCCCTAATACTGATTATTATTTAACACTTATTAAATTTTTACCATTTCATGTGCAACTGCACCCTTAGATGTACATATTTATTATCTTCTTCTGCTCTCTTTCCCATACTTTTCCTCTGCATTTTGGATTTCCATTATCACTGGATGGTACTAAGCTTTACCTAGAGCCTCAGTATACAAAACCTGGGAATCAAGCATGCTTCTCAAGGCTACCATTTTAATAAAAAGAATCTGAGAATGAAGGGATCAAGGAAAGGCTGTTGTAAGGTCACCCCACTAGAGATGTGATCTATTTTCTAAAGAACCTGTATCCAGTCCCCCTGCAGCTGAGTCAGCCACAAGCTTCCAAATCCCCCTGGAAGTCTCCAGTAGCTTTTTGAAGGCCTTCAAATACCCACTTGACAGTTCAGCTCCACTGTATGAGTGAATCAATGGATACAGTCAAGTGTTGCTTTCGTTTTCCTTTATACATGGGTTCCCCTAGACCTCCCAGCCTCCCCCTGCCCGGTGTTGCATGCATGAGCAGAAAGGGCCTCCCAGAGCCTATCTGCAAAAGGATTTTTCTGGTTGAGGTAACCTGAGGTCAGAAAACCACGCAGCTGTCAGCTCCCAGTTACAGGCTGAAGGGAAGAGAAGCCTGACGCTTGGGTATGAGGCTCCCACTCGGTCAACCTCCTCACCAACATTTCAACTGAACAATAACCACAATTGATAGAAGAAAGAACAAAGCGACTTCCCAAATATTTCTTTTTTTCCCCTTTTTTTCCCTTTCTGCCCAGTATGCCATGTTTCCTGTTTCTCTAGTAATGAAAATGTGTTCATCTGTCAAACGGAAAGCTGCCCCACTGTCTTTAGGTGCAGAGAACTTCAATCATAGCAGCTGCTGCGACCAGACCCAGAGCCAAGCTCCTCATTTGTTTTGGCTAACGCTGCAGAATCAGTTAGGCATCCCCTAGAACAAAATGGTGCGCGGGAACAGAGCCAAGCGAGGGAAGAGAAGCAGCAAAGTTGCAACAGATTATTTGTCTGCTAAAACAGAAGGAGAAAGATATCAAAACCTGGAGCCATTTGAGTCCAGCCTCCCTAGCATATTCTCTATTTGCAACACAGATGATTTCCTCTAATATCGTTCAACAGGTGCTAAACTGTAGCTTTTCTCAAGATTAATCATTGCAGCCTTGGCAATGAAGAATTGGGAAGGAACAAGGCAGCTCCCATAATTCTTGGTCTATTTCTGCTGCTACTGCTAAGTCACTTCAGTCGTGTCCTACTCTGTGTGACCCCATAGACGGCAGCCCACCCAACAGGCTCCCCTGTCCCTGGGATTCTCCAGGCAAGAACACTGGAGTGGGTTGCCATTTCCTTCTCCAATGCACAAAAGTGAAAGTGAAGTCGCTCAGTCATTTCCGACTCTTTGCGACTCCATGGACTGCAGCCTACCAGGCTCCTCTGTCCATGGGACTTTCCAGGCAAGAGTACTGGAGTGGGGTGCCATTGCCTTCTCCAAGTCTGTTTCTACTGGGTACCATATATATACATTTCTCTGTGTGTGTGTGTGTGTGTGTGTGTGTGTGTGTGTGTAGTGCTTGTTAATGGTAATCTTAATGAAGAAAAATGTCACCCTTCATGTTCCCAAAAGATACAGGCATACCTGTATCTCAGGCATAAACTACATGGGTAGGAAATTATGTTTGTTTTTGTGTCTTTTACTTAGACTGTGAGTGCCTTAAAGTAAGTCTTACTTAACTCTCGTTTTCCAAAATTAACACACACTTGGCACCCAAGAAATACGGGTTAAATGGCTTATGTGTTGAATTAAATTGCATAAATGTATAACATGTCTGTCTTTCAATTTCATTAGGGAAGTTTGAGTAAGTATATCTATTTTGGGCAATGTATCAGCACTGTTTATCTGAAAAGCTCCACCTACGTTTCTATCTTCACCCATTTGAGACAAGGACCAAACCATCCAGACACAAATTATTTAATGGGATCATTAAGCCAAATCCACTTTGTGGCTCAGTTGGCTCCGCTAGCTGAGAAAAAAATAGAGCTTGGAAACACGATAATACTTTACTTTTTTTCCTGATTTATCAAAAATGGCTAACTTTGAACTTCCATTTGGATACTGTAGATCTGATTAGAGCAGGGGAATAATGAAGTCAAACTCTAAGCAGGACAAAAATGGAATTAAATGAAAATCTCAGAATACTTCAAAGCCTCAACAACAGATATCAGGAGACTGGACAGTTTTTATGGATTATTCTCCTGTTGTGTAGTCTTGTGTCCTAGGAAGAATCTCAGTTGGGAACTTCTCTATTGTTGTTTAGTTGCTCAGTCATGTCTGCCTCTTTGGAACCCCATGAACTGCAGCATGCCAGGCTTCCCTGTCCTTCACTACCTCCCTGAGTTTGCTTAGGACAAGATAAATCAGTACCCAGTATGAGTAGTATGGTGCTCTGCTGCTTGAATTTCCAAGTCTTACCGGTCCAGTGGTTAAGAATCCACCTTGCAATGCAGGGGACACGGGTTCAATCTCTGGTTGGGGAACTAAGATTCCACATGCCGTGGGCCAGCTAAACCCATGAGCTCTAGAGCCTGTGCTATGCAACTAAAGAAGCCTGTGTGCCACAACAGAAGATCCGGCAAGCGACAGCTAAGACCTGATGCACCTAAATAAACAAGATAATAGATAGATAAATATATTAACAAAATTTTTAAAAGTGGTGAGGAGGAGTCAATGAATAGATTATCCCTAAAGCCTGGAGTGTTTCCAGTGTGCACTAAGACATGAACTGGGAATCTGAGAGAGGAAGAATCCTTTGCTATAAGTGACTAGTAAGCACTATCTTGTATACCTTTATTCCAAAACCACAAGGCTGGCTGGGTTGACGGCATCACAGGAGGAGCCAAAGATAAGAGGACCACTGTCCCTGCTCTGTTGCTAGAAACAGCCAGATCTGCTCAAACCCTCCCTGGAGGAGGAGAGAGAACTGAACCGCCTTCGCCTAACTCAATGCTCCTTTCCCCAAACCCACGCTCCTTTCACATTATTTCAACAGTAAAATAGTCAATTTATTTTGTTTGGCACATTGTGTTCCACACACAAACTGATCTGATAACATTTGGTTGAGATTATTAAATTGAGCAAAATATTGGAGGAGGGTTGTTTATTTCTGTGGTGCCATACAGTTCAGGGAAAATGATTTTCATTTTATATTACTTATTTCTGTTTTTCGACAACACTGTGGCATCTAGCCATAAATGAAACTAGTTAAACATCCAGGTAATTTAACTCCATCTTCTCAAATATTAGATTTAGGAACATTGGGATAATAAAATAAAGGTTTCTTATCTCCAGATGGATATTTGGCATCCTGTAGTCACAGCCTATGTACAGTAACACTTCAAGAATTAACATTATTGGAGCAGGAATATAAGAATGATAGGACTCTTCAGCATAAATGTGACATTTATGTCAAATAAGCATTGGATTGAAATAAATCAATTCAATTTCCAAAAACTGATTGCAGTTAGCAGAAAATTCTGCATAATGCATGCAAACCTGTGACACTGCCCCATAAGCCAAACTCTATGAATTACTACTGAAGATTTCAGTCCAACCCAACCAAATGTGTTATATAGGCATGTGTATATGTGTGCAAAAATCTGAAGCCTCTGAGACAAAAGGTCTTAACATAGCAGGTGTCAACTTTTCATCAGAACAATGGTGGGAACCCTAAGTTGGAATCGTACATACTTAAACCGATTTGTTCCAGTGAAATACACTCAAGTATCAAATGCTTATTGGAAGAGAGACCACATATGTCTTCTTGTGTGGAAGTCTGTCCCTGTTTATTTTCCCTGCTTTAAGTAAGCCCTGGTGTTCCAGAGTATTTCCTTAAGACTGAAGCTTAGCTATCTGTGGTATGGGGACAGGATTGGGAAGAACCTGACCCAGTTTCTTCAGGGATTAGTTCTTGAAGTCCTGAGAAGCATATTTAAAGTGCTTACAAATGAGTGAGAATTCTCGCCTGACATTTGAGACTGAAAACCCGTGATGGGAATCAGTTTGGACTCTAAAGCCATAACCCAAGAGTATTAACACTAGGTGCCTCCTCTTAATCACCAGATGAGAACTGCCTGTGAATTCAGTACTGCAGTGGTTGGCCACATGGAATAGAATTTAAGATGTTGAAAAACATCTATAGCATTGAATACATTGTCGGGGGTAGTCTTGTTAAGTTAGCCACACAAGACTCTGCAATCATACTCAACTACAAAAGCATTGTAATAACCATTGTCCCCTCCCCATGTAGGAGTTCTACAACCCTTGGAGTGTGACATACTATAATTATCAACAGGTTTCATTATCAAAAAACTTCAGTTGAGACTTGATTCTACCTCTACTCAAATCTCAAGAAAGTGATCTTGAAGGATGTCAACAACTGTGAAGCTTTATGTGCTAAGACAGTAGTTCTCAAACTGTGCTGTATCAGAACCCTTTCCCTTCTCAGAGATACCTGAAGAATTTTCCTTTCTGTGGGTTATATCTATCAATATTTACCATATTCAAAATTAAAATTAAGCATTAAGATTGACTCACTTAAAAATAATGACAATAAACCCATTATAGGTTTCCCTAAAACATATTTTTGGAAAAATAATTATATTTTGCTAAAAACAATAGAAAACATTGTTTCACAGGTTTGCAAATGTCTATTGTCTCAGATGTGTGACTGCATTTAACTTAAGATATCAAACTTCATATTGTTTTGGGTAACTTCTCAGTGTATATTCAAGGAGTGAAAAAGACGCACAATATTTTACAGTTACTATGAAAACAGTTTGGACCCCCTGGGCTGCCTGCAAAAGGGACCACCATACATACCCTTTTGAGAACAAGCATTCTTAAAAGGAAAATGGAGTCTAACAATGGCGGCAATAATAACTACAGATCATCAGTCAGTGCAGTCACTCAGTCGTGTCTGACGCTTTGCAACCCCATGGATCGCAGCACGCCAGGCCTTCTGTCCATCACCAATTCCCAGAGCTTACTCAAACTCGTGTCCATCAATCAGTGATGCCATCCAACCATTGCATCCTTTGTCGTCCCCTTCTCCTCCTGCCTTCAATCTTTCCCAGCAGCAGGGTCTTTTCCAAGGAGTCAGTTCTTTGCCACAAGTGGCCAAAGTATTGGAGTTTCAGTTTCACCATCAATCCTTCCAATGAATATTCAGAACTGATTTCCTTTAGGAGTGACTGGTTTGATCTCCTTGCAATCCAAGGGACTCTCAAGAGTCTTCTCCAACACCACAGTACTCAGTTTTTTTCACAGTCCAACTCTCACATCCATACATGACCACTGGAAAAACCATGACTTTGACTAGACAGATCTTTGTTGGCAAAGTAATGTCTCGGCTTTTTAATATGCTATCTAGGTTGCTCATAGCTTTCCTTCCAGGGAGTAAGCATTTTTTAATTTCATGGCTGCAATCACCATCTGCAGTGATTTTGGAGCCCCCAAAATAAAGTCAGCCACTGTTTCCCCATCTATTTCCCATGAAGTGATGGGACCAGATACCATGATCTTAGTTTTCTGCATGTTGAGTTTTAAGCCAACTTTTTCACTCTGCTCTTTCACTTTCATCTAGAGGCTTTTTAATTCCTCTTTGCCTTCTGCCATAAGGGTGATGTCATCTGCACATCTGAGGTTATTGATATTTCTCCCTGCAGCCTTGATTCCAGCTTGTGCTTCATCGAGCCCGGCATTTTGCATGATGTACTCTGCACATAAGTTAAATAAGCAGGGTGACAATATACAGCCTTGATGTACTCCTTTCATAATTTGGAACCAGTCCATTGTTTCATGTCTGATTCTAACTGTTGTTTCTTGACCTGCATACAGATTTCTCAGGAGGCAGGTGAGGTGCTCTGGTATTTCCATTTCTTTCAGAATTTTCCACAGTTTGTTGTGATTCACACAGTCAAAGGCTTTGGCATAGTCAATAAAGCAGAAGTAGATGTTTTTCTGGAACTCTTGCTTTTTTGAGATCCAACGGATGTTGGCAATTTGATATCTGGTTCCTCCACCTTTCCTAAATCCAGCTTGAACATCTGGAAGTTCACGGTTCACATATTGCTGAAGCCTGGCTTGGAGAATTTTGAGCATTACTTTGCTAGTGTGTGAGATGATGAGTGCAATTGAACATTCTTTGACATTGCAATGAAAACTGACATTTTCCAGTCCTGTGGCCATTGCTGAGTTTTCCAAATTTGCTGGTATATTGAGTGCAGCACTTTCACAGCATCATCTTTCAGGATTTGAAATAGTTCAACTGGAATTCTGTCACCGCCACTAGCTTTGTTCATAGTGATGCTTCCTAAGGCCCACATGGATTTGCATTCCAGGATGTCTGGCTCTAGTTGAGTGATCATACCATCATGATTATCTGGGTCATGAAGATCTTTTTTGTATAATTATTCTCTGTATTCTTGCCACCTTTTCTTAATATCTTCTGTTTCTGTTAGGTCCATACCATTTCTGTCCTTTACTGTGGCCATCTTTGCATGAAAAGTTCCCTTGATATCTCTAATTTTATTGAAGAGATCTCTAGTCTTTCCCATTCTGTTGTTTTCCTCTACTTCTTTGCATTGATCACTGAGGAAGGCATTCTTATCTCTCCTTGCTATTCTTTGGAACTCTGCATTCAAATAGGTATATCTTTTCTTTACTCCTTTGCCTTTAGCTTCTCTTCTTTTCTCAGCTATTTGTAAGGCCTCCTCAGACAACCATTTTGCCTGTTTGCATTTCTTTTTCTTGGGGATGGTCTTGATCTGTGCCTCCTGTACAATGTCACGAACCTCCATCCATAGTTCTTCAGGCACTCTATCAGATCTAATCCCTTAAATCTATTTCTCACTTCCACTGTATAATCATAAGGGATTGATTTAGGTCATGCCTGAATGATCTAGCAGTTTTCCCTACTTTCTTTAAGTCTAAATTTTACAATAAGGAGTTCATGATCTGAGCCACAGTCAGCTCCCAGTCTTGTCTTTGTTGACTGTATAGAGTTCTCCATCTTTGGCTACAAAGAATATAATCAATCTGATTTCGGTATTGACCATCTGGTGATGACCATGTGTAGTCTTCCCATCTTGTTGGAAGAGGGTGTTTGCTATGACCAGTGCATTTTCTTGGCAAAACTCTGTTAGCCTTTGTCCTCCTTCATTTTGTACTCCAAGGCCAAATTTGCCTGTTATTCCAGGTATCTCTTGACTTCCTACTTTTGCATTCCAGTCCACTATAATGAAAAGGATGGCTTTTTTGGGTGTTAGTTCTAGAAGGTCCTGTAGGTCTTCATAGAACCGTTCAACTTCAGCTTCTTCAGTTGAAGAGGTTGTATTATAATTCTCTGTATTATAATCACAGATAATACTGTTTAAATCCTTACTCTGTGCCTGGCCCTAACGTAAGCGTGTTTCATTTAACAGTATCATGTTTAATCCTTGTAGCAAACCCTGAGGTAGATATTACATGACTTGTTTTCATTTTTCAGATGAGAATACTGAAGCAGAAAGTAGTAAAGTGAGTTTTTCAAGATCTTATAGCTCATAAATGGTTGTCGCTATTGTTCAGTCACTAAGTTGTGTCCAACTCTTTGGGACCCCATGAACTGCAGCATGCCAGGCTTCCCTGTTCTTTACTATCTCCCAGAGTTTGCTCACACTTATGTACATTGAGTCATAAATGGTGGAGTCAGGATAAGAACCCAGGTACAGTCCTGTGAGATCAACAACAGAACTTCCCTGGTGGCACAGGGGATAAGAATCCGCCTGCTAATGCAGGTTTGATTCCTGCTTGCGGAACTAAGATTCCAAGCGCTAAGCCCATACACCTCAACTACAGAGTCTGTGCTCCAGAGCCCGTGAGCTGCAACTATTGAACCCGTGAGCTGCAACTACTGAAGCCTGTGCCAAGAGCCTGTGCTCCAAAAGAGAGGCCACGGCCACAAGAAGAGTAGCCTCCACTCGCCTCAACCAGAGAAAGCCCACACAAAACAATGATGACCCAGCACAATCAAAAAAATTAATAAAAAAATTTTAAAAGATCAACAATAGTTGTACTAGTAGTAGTCATATTTAGCACTTACAAAGTATTGACTATGTAAATTGTTGGTTATCATACGTTAATTATCTCTTTCTGTGTTCACAACAGATCTAAGACATACTTAGTATCCTCATCATTTTTTAGATAAGGAGACTGAGACTTGACTAAGATTATATTTTATGCTATGGGAAAATTATATAAGGTCTCTAATTATAAAGGTTTTTGGTTTAAGTAGACAATTATGCTACTATTAGGTGAGGTGATCTGATGCTTCATTTAACTGGCACCATGGCAGAATGAGGTACAGTCACCTCTGCAGAAGTAAGTTTTCCAGATGAGCTCATCTTTACTACGTTGTGGTCCTAAAGCACAGGTGTAACTGTATGAAGGTAAGGAGTCATGAACGTCAGTTTTGATTCTGTGCCTTCCTTTGGCAATGGGCCAGAGACTCCTGAGGGGTGTAGGCCGCTTTTTCCTTACTAAATAATTCAAGGATTTGTTGCATGTGGGTTTTCTTCTGTAGTTTGTAGCTTGTTACTTTGAATTTTTCTGTCTTCTCCTTGTCAAACCAACACTTTTTTTCCCCCTCAAAAGAATCCTCAAGCTTGGGCCCATTTCTAGACATCTCTCTTTTGGTGACCTATATATACTATTCCTCTTCTGTGCTAGTAAGAAAATAGACTACCCAGTTTGCTTGTATGTTGTATAAAATAAGAGCAAAACCTGAGTTCCTAGACCTTTCAAGTGTTTTGATGGTTCCAAATGCTTCCTCGGCTCACTTGGACCTGACCGGCCCTGCTCAGATAAATCAGGGTGCTGCCCAGGCTTTGTTCCAGCAAGTGAGATGTTCCTAAGAGACCATGGCTTTTGAGACTTTGGAAGCTTTAATTCCATTTGTTATGAGGACAATTTGCTTACGGGCTTTCTTTTCATGTATTTTTACATTTGAGATCTCTGCTCTTAACTCCACTTTTAAAAATCCTTTAGAGGAAACCAAATATGCCTTGTCCAATTCCAATAAGGTTGCTTTGAATGTTTTGAACTTGCAGTCATGGTTGAGACGACCTAATTTGAAACACATTTGGAAGTTCAGCTGAGCCTAACCTAAGTAGTTTCAATGATTTCTCATAAGAGTTCACTTTTTTGTTGTTGTTTTTTGTCTAAATTCAAGCCCTGGTATAGTTTATATTCTTCTGTAGTTGAGACGTTGATCCGTGAAAAAATAGTGAAGCCATCAAAATCATATTAGAAAGAGAGAAAAGGGGAAAAAAAGGAAAGGAGAGAAAAAGAGAAAGAGGAAATGTTTGAGAAGGAAAAGAAACACAAAGCACTGTTCTGTAGACTAAAATCAGTTCAATAAACAATGATAGGCGCTAAGAACCAGTCTAAGGGACAGACATGTAAATCCTCCCAATCACACTCACGATAAAGTTCAAATTCTGGGCCTGATCACTTGCCTACACCTTTAGGCTCTTTTCCCACCCCTCTTGGCCTTGTAATATATGTAGCAGTCTTCCAATGACCATGTTGCTGGCCTGCACTCCAAATCAACAGGTGTGGACATTCCTCTGTTTGAATGTCCCTATGACCTCTGCCTTTTTTTTTAATCAGGCAAACTCTTAATCATTCTTCAAAACACAGTAGAAGTATGACCACTTCTGAGAAAGTTCTCTCTCTTCTCCAAGATGCAGCTACTGAACCATGCTGGACATTGGATGTCCCTGTGTTCATTTTTATACTCCTACTTTATCTTCTGGAGTATTCTTCTTACAAAAAAAATATCCATATGTTCACTAACTTGCAAGCTCTTAAATAAAGTTTATTTATCATTACTGTTGTCATGATACTGGACACATAACAGACAAACAATACATATAGATTAAGTTTAAATTTGAGTTATAAGAGAGTCCTTGTTCTTTGGGAACTCACAAACTAGTGGTGATACAGATTCATGAATTTGAAATTCTAACATAAGATGAGCTACAACCAAGGTTGTAATAGGGTGAATGCACTGATTCTTTAATTAGATCTCTGTGGAAAGTTTATGCAACTTAGGTCTTGATTGAAGAGACATGTCTGCTAATATCAAAACTCAAGCTGACTCAGAAATAAACCCTTACATATATGGTCAAAATTTTTTGATAATAGTGCCAAGACCATTCACTGGAGAAAGGACACTATTTTCAACAAATTGTTGTTAGGGAAACTGAACATCCACATACGAAAGAATGAAATTGAACACTTACCTTATACCATAAATAAAAATCAAATCAAAATTTAATAAAGACCTAAAAGTAAGAGCTAAAATCATAAAACTCTTAGAAGTAAACACAGGAGAAAAGCTTCATAACACTGGATTTGGCAATAATTTTTTGAATATAATACCAGGAACACAGGCAATAACTACAAGAAAAATAGATAAATCGGACTATATCAAAATCAAAAGTGAAGTCGCTCAGTTGTGTCCGACTCTGCGACCCCGTGGACTGTAGCCTGCCACGCTCCTCTGTCCATGGGATTCTCCAGGCAAGAGTACTGGAGTGGGTTACCATTTCCTTCTCCAGGGGATCTTCCCGACCCAGGGATTGAACCTGGGTCTCCCGCATTGGAGGCAGACGCTTTAACCTCTGAGCCACCAGGGAAGCCCCCAAACCAAAAAGTTTTACACAAAGAACTCTATCAACAAAGTGAAAGGCAACCCATGGAATGGAAAAAATATTTCCATGTCATATGTCTGATAAAAGGTTAGTATTCAGAAGGTAGAAAGAACTCTGACAACTCAACAATCACCGAAAACAATCCAATTTAAAAATGGGCAACAACTTGAACAGATACATTTCCCTAAAGATACAACTGGCCAATAATCACACGAGAAGATGCTCAACATCCCAAGGAAATTGTAAATCTGCAATGAAATACCACTTTATACCCATCGAAATGGCTGCTATTAAAAAAAACATAAAAAGAAGAAAATAACAATTATTGGCAAGGATGTGGGGAAATTGTGCGCTGCTTGTGGGAATGCAAAATGGTGCAGCCATTATGAAACAGTTGGCGTCACCAAAAATTAAAAAGAGTTACCACAAGACCCAACAATTCCACTTTGGGATAGATATCCAAAAGAAGTGAAATCAGAGACTTAGGTATTTTTATGCTCATGTTAATAGCAGCATTATATTCACAGCAACCAAAACACACAAAACTCTCATGTCCACTGCCAGATGAATGGATAAACAAAATTATATAAATCAAATACTAGCCTTACATTTGATAAGCCTTAAAAAAGAAATGGACACGTGCTACAACATGGCTGAATATTAAAGACATCATTCTAAATGAAATAAGCCAGATGCAAAAGGACATATAATGAATGGATCCACTTACCTGAGATATCCAGAGAAGTCTAATTCAACATGACAGGAAGAGATGGTTGTTGGTCTCTGGAGGGAGGAAAAACAGGGAGTTTCTGTTTAGCAGCTACAGAGTTTCAGCTGGGGAAGACAAAATAATTTTGGAGATGGATGGTGGTGATGGTTACACAACAGTGTGAGTATGCTTAATGTCACAGAACTGATCCCTTAAACACGGTTAAAATGAAGTCACTCAGTCGTATCCTACTCTTAGCGACCCCATGGACTGCACCCTACCAGGCTCCTCCATCCATGGGATTTTCCAGGCAAGAGTACTGGAGTGGGATGCCATTGCCTTTTCCATATATTATAAGGTGGGGCTAGTGGTAAAGAACCTGTTGGCGAATGCAGGAGACCTAAGTGATGTGGAATTTCATTCCTGGGTCAGGAAGATCCCCTGGAGAAGGGCTTGGCAACCCACTCCAGTATTGTTGCCTGGAGAGTTCCCATGGACAGAGGAGCCTGGCGGGCTGTAGTCCATGGGGTCGCAAAGAGTCAAACACAACTGAAGTGACTTAGCATTCATAGATATATTGCCACAATTTCAGAAAATTTTAAAAAAAGGAAAAATATTCCTGTCATTTTTATCACCCTCTTGTTTACCTGTTACCTTATAGGCTGAATACATGAACACACTGAAGAAGCTGATAAGCATCTGACTTCCTTTAGTTATGTTAAGCAAGGTGGAAGGGAAGAGATCCACTTGGTGCCATCATGCTGGAGGTTTGCTGACAAATCTCAGCTTAGAACCCAGGTGAACTGGCTCCCAACCCCATACAGTGCCCTAGAGGCACTGTCATTCCCCAGTGAGGAGCAGGTAGACGTCTGGAACATGTCTAAGCTTTGGCTACTGATGTAGGCCTTGGGAGAAGATACCTCTAAGGCGCCTTAGCTAGGCCTCTCCTCCCCTGACTGTGGAGCATCTGAACTTACCATGGGCATTGCAAGTTACCATTCCACAGCCAAAAAGGGATAAACTCAACTGGCTGTGATTCAGGACTGAAAAGGAAAGTTTCACCATCACCAGTGAGCGTCCTTCCACCTTCCTCCTCCACCCAGGAAATGCAACGAACTACTGAGTTAGAGGTTTCTTTCCTCCCCACGCCCACCCCACCTCCTAATGCAGTGCAGGTGCAGGAGCGATCCATCCAGGCGCTGAGAGGAGGGGTGAAGGGCAACAACATTCCTGAGAAATTCAAGCTCTTAAATCTACTTCTGTTCATTCGCCAAAGAGTTTTTGGTTATAGTAGGCGATCAGCAAACTTTTCCTGCAAAGTGTCAGATAGTAAATATTTTAGGGTTATTGTAGGGTCACTCTCACAATTATTCAGCATTGCTCTTATAGCACAAAATGGGCCTAGAGACATATAAATGGATATACTTGTGTTCCAATAAAACTTTACTGGTGGAAATTAAAATTTGAATTGTATATAATTTTAACATGTCTCAAAATATTATGTAAAATTTTTTTCAACCACTTTAAAAAATTTATTAGCTTGTGGGCCTCACCATATTTGGCCTATAGTACTTCATTTGTTCACCCCAGGTCTAAATACTTTTAATCTTCCTACTTTAAAAAATCAATCTAGCTCACTTGTTCTTGAAGAGAAAGGACTTAGGGATAATTTATTCAATAAAGTTCAGCAGAACGTGGTGGTTAAAAGCATAGACTCTAGGAACAGAATGTTGGGTTTAAACACCAGCTTCTACCACTCACAAGCTGTTACGGAATGACTTACACTCTCTAAATCTGTGTCTCCTCATTTACAAATTGAAGGTGACAACAATAGAATCCAGCTAGCAAGGTTGTTCAGAGAAGGCAATGGCACCCCACTCCAGTACTCTTGCCTGGAAAATCCCATGGATGGAGGAGCCTGGTGGGCTGCAGTCCATGGGGTTGTGAAGAGTTGGACATGACTGAGCGACTTCTTTCACTTTTCACTTTCATGCATTGGAGAAGGAAATGGCAACCCACTCCAGTGTTCTTGCCTGGAGAATCTCAGGGATGGGGGAGCCTGGTGGGCTGCCATCGATGGGGTCGTGTAGTGTCGGACACAACTGAAGCGACTTAGCAGCAGCAACAGTAAGGTTGTTGGGTTTCCCAGGTGGTGCTGATGGTGAAGAACCCACCTGCCAATGCAGGAGACCTAAGAGACGTGGGTTTAACACCTGGATTGGGAAGATCTCCTGGAGGAGGAAGTGGCAACCCTTTCCAGTATTCTTGCCTGGAGAATCCCATGAATAGAGGAGCCTGGCAGGCTATAGTGGATAGGATGGCACAAAGTCAGTCACTACTGAAGTGACTTAGCATGCACACAGCAAGGTTGTTATATGGCTTAAATGAATCTATACACGTTGAATGCTTAGATCAGTATCTGGTGCCTTATAAATGTCAGCTACCTGCTCCATGATGCCAAGCCTGGAATTAGGTCCTTTATTCCATGTATGACGGCCATTTGATAAGCAACAGATTTCATACAGTTAAGACAACTTGCTGAAGGTTAAAGCAATGGCTAGTTTTCATCCATGTGATCTGATGTGGTCCAGGTGTCTCCCTTTCACTCAAACCATATTGCCTCATCATTCCCTTCAGAGACACTCCTGCAGTTTTTGACATTGCGGATCCTATATTTACAACAAATTTCCTTTCTCTCTTGCTTCCATTATTCTTTTTCTGTTGGTTCTCCTCTGATTTTCTCTGCTATTCTAGGGGTTTCTCTTTCTTCCCTTATCTCTGTAAGTTTGGGCTTCTCCATTGCTCAGGTCAAAGGCATTTACAACAGTCCTCTAGGGTCTCATTCATGGTCCTGGCTTCAATTATGAACAATCACCTTTCTGTAAACAAATCCCACAGATAGTTGTGACCTATCTTCCCAGCCCCATTTTTTTTGTGTGCTGGACTCAGATATTTCCAGAGGGCAGCATGACAGATAGATTTCAACCTTGCACTGATCTGGCTTCACTTTTGAGCACTGCCACTCATCACTGTGGGATCCTGGGAGAATCATACAACTACCCTGAGCCTTGGTTTAGACATCAGTAACACAGAGGTAATAATAGTAACCACGGAACAGAGTTGTTGTAAAGATAAAATGCAATGAATATGAGAAAATTAAGAGGGCTATTCACTCTTTTTTTTATTCATTCAACAAACATCTACAGAACACCTCAGAGGTCCTATTCAATGCATTCCAGATAGTAGATGATGTTACTAAAGCCCTATATCTCTTCATGTCAGCATCTCCTTGGAAACGTGCTCTTCTCTATGTTTGCCCTCTGCTCACCTTCCAGTCTTCTAGATTTCAGCCCATAGTTCTTAGTAATGCTACTTGCTGTCACCCCCTACCTTCCAAATATCAAATCTTGCTTCTCTTTTCCTTTCTTTCTTTCCCTTTTCCACTGTTACCATCCTAGAACTAAACCAGATGATCTCAAACCTAGATTCTTCTTCCAAGCCAATCCTCAAATTTTTATTTTATTTCAATTTGGAAATTAGCATCCAGGAGAGTTTTGGACAGGGAAGGAAAAGGATCAAAGGAGTCATGCTTTTTGAAGCTTAATTGGCACTCCTCGTGAATTAAAGTGGAAAGAGGCCAAAAAGGAGACAGATGAGCTTTTAAAACTTAAATATGAATTGATAAAGACCTAAACGTGCTGACGCTAGGTTTGGAAAGGAGAAAGAAGAGGCTGTAAGAGGGATTTTTGAGGTGTCTGTGTGGGACTGAAATAGTGTGGGTTTTCAACATGTCACCCCAATTTAGAGGCTTAGTAATTAAAAGACTAATGACACTTTTTCACAACTTTTGCAGCATCTGTTTATCATCTCTGCTCCTCATATGTGTAATTTCACCTACAGTCTGGTGTAGGTTATTTCAAGTATGACTATCTTTCTCTTCCATTAGGTTATGAGCTCCATAAACCATGGTTAATGTTTCCTCATCCTTTTCTGTTTATTTCAAAATTTGCTTACCCTGAGTCTAGGCAGTGCTGATAAGTGCTTTAAAATATCCATGGCTAATTGAGTGTTTGGATGGTATTCTAGGGTAGGTGGCTGTTTTCTTCCTCAGAGCATTAGATTTAGGTCAGCTGGGTCAGTTTGTTGCCGAACTAAGCCTATTCCATGAAGAAATATATATATTCTTGTTCAAATATTTAGATGATTCACAACAGTTCTTTTTATGAGTGAACTCTAACCCTCATGAAAGCTCCCATAAGAACCTGGTGATCACTGCCATTGAGCCTGAGACAGAGGAAGTAGCGGTGATGTCCTGAAGCCTGAGGGTTCAGCAGACCCTCTCAATGGAAAGGGCTGTTCATTTTTCTGAATCCCCTGTCCTCATATATGTCCTTCACCTGCCTGATGCTTCGCCTCTTAACTGATAAACAAACACTTGGGTGTGTGCTATGTTGCTGCAGTCATGTCTGACTTTGCGAGCCCATGGACTGTAGCCCGCCAGGCTCCTCTGTCCATGGGATTCTCCAGGCAAGAATACTAGAGTGAGCTGCCATGCCCTCCTCCAGGGGATCTTCCCAACCCAGGGATCAAACCTGCGTCTCTTATGTCTCCTGCATTGGAAGGCAGGTTCTTTACCAGTAGTGCCACTTGGGAAGCCAGCACTACACCAAAAAGACGCCTGTTCCCTGGCCTACTTCCTATAAGACAAAGTCAGCTCATGTTGCATTTAGGCTGTGTAGCAGGTCCAGGCAAATGTTCTCGTGATTCCTTGAAGCTCGGCCTCAAACAGTGTGGCAACGTACGAGGTCCTGGAAACCCACAGCTGCAGGCAGAGCAGGCTAGTCTGCAGCAGGAGAGCACATGGGTGGGTCTTCCTGAGCAGCCTCTGAGCAGATGGCCAGTCTAAGCATCCGGGCGCAAATCACTCCAGTCACATCTGAAAACCAAACAAGATTCTTTAGAACTGTGAAGTCTAGAGAGTGTTATGGGTTCTGTGCGATATCAGAGAAATTGTTTCACATCCTTCCTTCTGAGTAGGAAAAAAATAAAAATAAAAACAGGGCAGTCACCAGGATCAAGAAGATCAAGGCTAAACAGTAAGCCTCACATTGGTGGGAGGCTGCGGTCCTAGTAAAAGAGAAGGTAAGAGTCTAGAGCCAATTTTAAAAGTAAGAAATTCTCTGCTAAGCTGGGAGTAAAGGAGAATATCCAGGGCTACAACTAGGCAAAATCATGAGGCAGATGACAGACTGTGGGAGAGGAATGATTTTAGTCTTGCTGGCATCTTCAAGTTACCTTGGGCTGGTGACCTAATCAACAGAAAGAACTGACTGACTTTCCAGAACGGTGGAGTCAGAGGCTCTCCTAGCAAACACAGGCCTAGGTTTAAGTTCTGCATCTACGCTTAACCTGGGTGTGACCTTGGAAAGGCACCTCACCTCACAGAGGCTAGAATTCCTCATCTGCAAAATGGGTAGGATATGCCTATTCTCAGGGTTACTGTGAAGGTTAAATGAATTAATGGATCAAAGACTCAGCTTAACCTAGTCCAGCATGGCAAATAGGACATTCAATCAATAGATGCTCTTTTATCTTTCTCTCTCTCTGCTTTTCGCAGGACAGACAGGGCACCCAAAACCCCATAAAGGGCAGAATTCTTTCATTGCTGCCTCTACGCAGAGAGAAAAGAGGCTTGTCAAGAACCGTGAAGGATCTGAAACTTTACGTACTTTTAAGCTTACAAGTTAACCTAACATGTTTTCACGGATGCTGAAAAAAATGCGTGAGACTCTCCTGGATCAGAGAAGAAGGACTTGATCCTTGTAGTGCAGCAAGCAACATGAGTAGCATCATATTTGCATTGCTTCCCCAGGTCCTAATTCCACAGAGCAATGGGAAGAGAGCCAGGTGGTGGCTGAGCACACTGTGAGGTGTCCTACAGTAGAGGAGCCTGAGCTTAGAGAACCCCAGTTTTGTCTAATGAAGAGTCAGCATACCTGCCCTGTGTTCCAGGGTCTTTCTTTCTTTCGATGCTATTTGCTGTAGAGACATCCTTGAAAAAATGGAATGAAGGCAGTCACCGCTCCTGCTTGCCAGACATAAAAATTGTGAGACAGACACATGGAAAACCATTTCCCCAAAGGCACAACAGAAGTAGTCCATTTCCTTTCTGTCCTTCTACCAGGCTCATTAGCAGAGGCAGGCTTTCTGTACAACATCACTTTGCTCTGTGAACATGGGCGTCTCCCACATCACATGTGCTGATCCCATTCCTCTTCACCGCCTCCCATCATGCAGCGCACCCCCACCGAGAAATTTTGGTACCCATCGCGAGTGGCTATGAGCAGTGGCAGAGCCCACAGCTGTGCAGGCTGTCGGCAACTGGGACAGGACTTTGCCCTGGGAATTGAGTTTAAGCTTCCATGAAGAATGTGAGAAGAGAGGAGTTGAGGCAAGGAAAAAAAGTCAAAGGAGGGAGCGAAACGTCTCTCCTCTTCTCTCCACACTTGGGCAACCGTTGATCCCAGCTTGGAGGTGAAAACTGAGCCAAACTGGTTTCACTGAATTGGAGCAGGAAATTTCAAGAGTCTCATATATCCTCCTTCAGGTGCACAGGCCCAGGGCCAGCTGGATGCCTGCTAGAGGCCACCTACATGGAGTTATTCAAGGGACAACATGAACTCCACCTGCTTTCAAATATCGCTCTGCACCTGACATTTCCATTATGGTCTCTCCTCCAAGAAAGACATGGTCCCAAAAGGACCCTTTTCCAATATAAACACGTGCTCTGGGAGAAACAACCTCGGCTATTTGTAAATTCTCTCAGGGGTGGCCCATGCATGAACACACACGTTTGGAGCACCAACTCCATGCCTGACATTGTGTGAGGCACCAGCCTTCAAGTGTGATCGGCTGTAGTCCTTGCCCAGAGGAAAAAGGCAATTCAGATGCAAAGTTACGTGCTTTTTGAATTACAAGAATTACAGGTTGACAGAACAGCATAGAGAAGGGGTACTTCATCTTAGTTCAGAAGACCAAGAGGTGTTTTTGATGAGAGTTCATTTAAATATGAGACACTGTGGGTTAAGTGTTTCTCATTTCTATTTTAGAGGTGAAATGACTGAAGCTTAAAGAATCAAAAAGGCTTACCTGATGTTGCTTGCTGTGTAAGTGACAAGATCAAGACACATGCATATTTTGACAACAGTTTAGTGGGTTATGGTTATTAAAGTTTCCCCATGTTCTTGTTCAGTCACTGAATTGTGTCCAATTCTTTGGGACCCCATGGACTGCAGCCTGCCAGGCTCCCCTGTCCTTTACTTCCCAGCGTTTTGCTCATAGGGCCTTAGGAGACAGTATCTATGAAAGCTGAATCTTAACTGTGGTGGGATATAGAGAGGGATCAGGTGAAAACAAGCACGTGGGTGGGGTAGGGAGCAAGGTCCAGAGGAAGTAACACTACTTGGGAAGGTCAGCTTAGTGGTTGGGTGCGAGGGCCATGGAGGAGGAGTAGATGAGGCCTGAAAACAGTGGATTTTGTGATGGAGGATTTTGGGGTGAAAAAAGAATTGAATAAGAAGTTTTAAAGGAGGAGTTATGATAGAAAGTTTTATGTGAGCAGCAAAACCTAATTGTCCCTAACTTACAGTTTTGCCCAAATCAGTGCTCCATGTAACAGCCATTGTCACTACTCCAGGAGGCAGGAGTCCAGCGCTTTCTGAATACCCAGAGAAAAGAGGGAGAATTTACTCAGAGTAGCCAGCTCCATGCTGGACTCTTCACAGGAGCTGAACAAGGGATTTCTCTAGTTCTTCTCCAGCATCCCCCATTTCCATCTGCTGTCAAGGCTTGCTCTGTTCCAGGGGAGTTCAAGTATCAGGGGATGAGAATTTACTTCTCCACTATGCTTTGACCCCACAGGAGCTTGAAGTTCCTTACTAATGGCCTTGGCATTTGGAACGAGCACAGTGACTTGTGTACCTTAGCAGGAGACCCAGCTCTGAAACAAGAACAGAAAAAAGTGGAAACTGTTTTGAGTTGGACCAGGGTTTATATCATATACTATGGCTTGAAACTTCCTCTGACTCTTAAAGCCAAGCCAAACTCGTTTGAGTTTCAAATATCACCATTTAGCAGTTGATGGGCCTGGGCCTCCTTCTCTTCCGACTGAACTCTCGGCCAACCTAGGCAACATTTGGATTCAATTTGGGATAGAAAAATTGGGTGAGCTCCTTGCCAAATTCCTGTGAATCTGTGTCAAACTCAGTGATTTAGGCTAAGAGTTGGGGTGTGGCTGAGTCCCTGGAGGAATTCTGTGGTTGCATAATCCACAGGAAATGAAGCAAAGGGTATTTTCAAAACTACCTCCAAGGAAGTGGGCTGTAGAACCTCAGTCTTATGGGGCCCTAGATTTCAGAGCTTTCACCACAGAGTTTAAGTGTTCCCATTGAACTTAATGGTCTTCCAGGTCTTGCTTAGCCATCTGTTCATTTTTCTTCCCCATCACCCCCAACCTATAGGTTATTATCTATTTTGAATGGGAATAAATGAGTACATAGGGATAATTAATTTCTTCCTCCAGATCAAGAAGATGGTGAAACTGGACTGCAGACCTTACTTGACGTGTGTAATCCATCAAAAACTTGGTCTCTGAACCCTTCAAAATTTGTTTTTCTTTTGTTATGGGACAGCTGACTACAATGCCACCACAGAAGTCACAATCAATCTAAAGAGATGGGAATGCCATATATCAGGTCTTTTGAAAAATGAATCTAGGGAGGAGATTTTTCAGGTGATGAGTTTTTTAGCCATGCTCTCAAGAACGGTACCCTTTAAGGAAGGGAAGCAGGACTGGGCAAAGGGCTGCATTTATAAGTGTGGGCCTACTGATGCCACAGGGAAATCTGGAGCACTGAAAAGCTATGAATGGTTGTCTGGAACTGTGGTATTGGATCTGTACAGTCTTTGGATGTGAGCCTCTCTGGGGAAGGGACATGACCTTGGGCAAGGAAGTCTCCTTTGACAGAAAGCAATTTCCAGGGAAGGCTCAGTTGTGGGAAGTAGGTGGCACCTTGGTTCTAAAAGGAACCACAGTATCCACTAGGGGAGGAAAAGTAGAACTGTATGCCAAGGACCCAGAGTTCTGGGATCAGTTTTATTGAGGTCATGTCCAAAGTGATGAAAAATTGTTCCTAGAACAAGGAATGGGGCCCACCAACATCTAAGACTCCAAAGACTGAAGAGGCAGAGACCCAGAAGATGGCACCCAGAGGTAAACCACTCCATGATCCTGCAAGTTTATATAGGGAATAACTCAGGTTTGATGGATGGTGGGAAACGATCAAGAGCAGACAAAAGAGTCAGCCTGTAAAAAAGAACATGATTTAGCTAAGATAACTGTGGAAGTTTCCAGAACTAATTGAAAATATATAAACCTTGAGTTATTTCTGAAGCATCCTGGAGTCCCTACTTTCTTCCCAAAAGCTACTATGAGGCTTCCCAGAGGCTTAGCCTGAGTGCTAACATGGTACCCTCAAGGCCAGCCTGGCCACTGGAAGATCCCTAGGGTAGGGGTCAGGAGACCTGAGTTTGGGGATCCAATTGGCCAGTTGGGTGACTTTGACCCAACTGATTCTTTATCTTTACCTATTTTCTTCATCTCTTCCCAACACTAAAATTACTGAAAGATGCACTCATTGTCCTGCACTAGATAACTAAGTGAGCATTTACATTTTTAAATACATGAAAAAACATGAAGGGGGATTCAAAAACAGGCTTCCTCATCCTCTCTTCCCTCTCCTGTTCCTGTTCTCCACGCTAACTTTTTATGGCATGACTATTATGCTATTTAGACACTTCTTTTCATTTTATTATTTTCATTTTTGTTAACACTTCTTCAGTTCAGTTCTCAGTCATGTCCAACTCTTTGCAACCCCATGGACCATATAGTCCATGGAATTCTCCAGGCCAGAATACTGGAGTGGG